>RJWJ010013560.1:0-39638 GCA_004363605.1 Indri indri | reverse complement strand
GTGGAGAGATAGGAACACTCATACACTGCTGGTGGGACTGCAAACTAGTGCAACCTCTGTGGAAAGCCATATGGAGATACCTTAAAGAGATGCAAGTAGAATTACCATTTGATCCAGCAATCCCATTACTGGGCATCTACCCCAAAGAACAAAAATCACTCTATGAAAAAGACACCTGCACCCGAATGTTTATAGCAGCACAATTCACAATTGCGAAGGTGTGGAAACAGCCCAAGCGTCCATCAATACATGAGTGGATTAGTAAAATGTGGTATATGTATACCATGGAGTACTATTCAGCTTTAAGAAACAATGGTGATATAGCACCTCTTGTATACTCCTGGATAGGGTTGGAACGCATCCTACTAAGCGAAGTATCCCAAGAATGGAAAAACAAGCACCACATGTACTCACCATCAAATTGGTAGTAACTGAACAACACATAAGTGTACATATAAGAATAGCATCTATTGGATGTCGGGTAGGGAGGGAGGGGGAAGTGGGAGGGGCGAGGGGGAGGAGGGGACGGATATATGCATACACAAAGGGTGCAATGCGCACCCTCCAAGAGATGGACACGCTTGGGACTGGGACTTGGGGGGAAGGGGGGGCAAGGGCAACATACATAACCTAAACATCTGTACCCCTATAAACAACAAACAATAAAAAAATAAAATAAAGTAAAATAAAATGCTTGAACCGAAAAGAAAATGTTTTCAAAGTTAATTCTTCTTGAGGTGGTGTTTATTTCTCTTTATTCTGGTCAGAAAAATACAATAAAACTGATTTCAAATGTTTTTATACATTTTAACATGGTTTAGTTAGGTTCTGACAGAAAGCAGACAGGGGGACATTGGATTCTTGAATTTGATAAAACCATCTGGGTTCTACCATTCACTTGCTATGTAAAATTAGGTAAGCTATGACTTTGAGACTTACTTTACTTACTGACACCATAAAGGTAATAATCTCTATTTTACAGGCTCAAGTTGAGCGTTGAATAAAATAATCCATCTACTAAGACAGTATATAATAATATTAACTATTACAACATGATATATTTATAATGTAGATCATAATCTATGTATATTTCTTTATAGTAGTAACTTGGAGTTAAATGCAAGCTTACCCTAGAACTCAAAGTTGGGGGAGGGTGGGGCTGGCCAGGAGGTAGGTGGGAAAGGCTTTCACTAGAATCTTAGGAAGGACAGGTGGAGACAGGGGTTGAGCTGGGCGGTTATATTAATACTTTACATCATGGAAAGAAAAACATGACTGACATTCACTCCTAACTGAAAAGAACCCTTGATCAATAAAGTAAATTCAGTCCTCAGAAGCGGTTTGTGCTGTGGAATGAGTCTTCATGAGACAATCTTGGCACTTGGCATAGAGGCTGCTTGCACAGGGAAGAGCTATATCGGTCTCTGGATGAGTACTGCAGACTATTGGCAGGTCCCTACATGATAATTCCTCTTGACAGGGGTTTTGGGGGTGAGCATTCACATTCATTGGGAATGATTGCATGCCTCTTCACCAGCCTCAGAGAACAAAGACATTATTACATAGCCAGAGATAGGATTTTAATTCTCCATGGGGATTACTGCTGTTATCCCAACAAAAACACCAATTTTGAAGATAAGGATGCACTTTGTCAGTCAGAAAGCGTGACTTAAATGAGAAATCTTAGGAATAAATACACTACTATGCAAAACAGTAGCTGGCTTTCATGATAATAGAGGAGTCATGAGAAAACTTTTATAAAATATATGATAATAATTAAGTACATAAACTATAATGCACAAAATGCAGTATGTGCTGTATAATATGTGTTTATTTAAAACAAACAGACATACATTTGCCATATAGGTATTCACACAAACATATTACCAACAACTCAGAAGGTTATTTTAATAATATTCAAATTATTTTTAAAAATCTAAACCTGATAATAATGAACTTGTAAATAACAGTATTAGTTAAACCAAGCTTCACATTTCTTCTGAGGAATACAGTTTAGAGTTTTGTTTTGTTTTTTCTTTCTAGCCTTATTGCCACTAAGTTCTACAGTTTGGAAACAAAGATTGAGAATGTTCTCAGAAATGTGACTCAAGGTGATAATATTAAAGAGAAGAGAGTCTGATTAAACTATAATTGTGCTATTTGAGGTAAATTAATTATATTGCAATAAATACAACAATTAAGATTAGCAAAGTTTTATGCTTTTGGCTATGTAAACACAGGGCAATATTGCCGTAGGTATCTTTGGAGGGCTTTCTAACTGTCACATTCAGAGCTAATCTGCATTCCCTTGAAATTTCACAATAGAAGAAAATTATATATTCAGGTCCATAAGGCATACATGCAAGCAAAACAAACTTCTTCTCTGAGCATAAAACAGACACATTTCTTTCAATATAATGTTGGTCTGCTTGTTTGCAATCAGAGTACTGAATCACAATTTGTCACAGAATTTAAACTGGAAATTCACTGAAACACAGAAATCTGCTCCTAATTATTTATTATATCAATGCTACAAAATATAGGAATGCAGGATAAAAATAAGTAGGTACAATATTTGGTCCTAGGACTATATTTGAAACTTATGCAACAGGTAAAAATATCTGACTTCTCTGAATATTGCTTAATTGTATGCTTTTTTTTCTGTTCATACAGTAACTCAGTCATTTTATAGGGAATTTAATATAATGTGACTAGAGACACAAATCATATTGCCCTGAAGTTAATTTAATGAAATTTAACTTTCTCACTTAGATTGGAAACATACACATCTCAAAATTAAATGGAATCCCAGTTAATGGATATTTTTCCAACTTGTATTATAAATGTGTATGTAACTTTGGCAGAATTGAAAAAAGTGGTTCAACAGAAGGGAAGAAAAAGTGCTAAGGAAACAGCATCTATATTTGAAAAAGCAGTAAGGCTCAACAGATAAACAAAAACCACAATGTTTAAAACCTTGCTACTCGATGTTTGTTTCTTTTGTTTTTAAATGTTTATATGTATAATGCTATTAAGGAGCTTAGAATCATATAGGGACAAAACATGAACTACAATGAGCAACAAATCTATAATATTGAATATTAATTATTAATGAAACCATGGGCAAAATATTTTGAAGCTGAGGGAACAGTGAGCTTAGTTCAATTTGGAAGAATGAACAATTCTTGTTTACCATATCAAATAAGCATTTTCTTTAAAAGAGAACTCAGGCCTAATTTGTTAGTATTGAATATTGAAGAAACAGCACATGGAAAAGCAGAGAGGTGGGAAAATGTGTTTGTATAAAAAGATGGAAAATACCATAATCAAGTAGCTTGTAGTTTGAAAATATATTTTTCAAGGGAAATATCAATGATATATTTAACTACAAAATTAATAAAATTATTATTTTTAAGAAGGTCTATATAACATCAAAGTGTAGTCATATTAAAAAAGCCATTTTGAAGCAACACTGTGGTTTACTTTTATGAATCTTCAAACATTTATTGGGCATATAATAGGCTAGATACTCTTCTCAACCTGGAGATACAAGAGTGAACAAAGCCAAATGCTTATCTCTCTTTATGGAATTTATATTCTACTGGGGAAGAAAGAGTATTTTCATTTCTATCTGTGCATCTATTATTAATATTTATTTGCATACTTGTATATATGTATTCATGTATATGTGTATTCACCAACCCAGGTAAACAAGGAAACAAATAATGTAAATGTAAAGAGTACTGAGTATTATAAGGAAATCAGACCAAGAAGGGGAAGAGTGTGTTTGGGTAGGAGATAAAGAGGGAAGTCATGAATGAGTTCGAAACCTGAATGATTTAAAGAATTGAGCACTGCAAAGGCATGGGTGAAGAAGTTGAAGTAGAGTACTCAAGGCTCTGTGGCCAGATTGAGTTTAGCATGCTGAAGAAAAGGAAAACCAGGCCAGTTTGATTAAAGCACAGCAAATTTGTAATGATAAGATGAGGATCAAGATAGATATAAAAGCCAGGCATATTGTCTTTGTAGATTATTGTGTGGAGTTTGGAATTTATTCTAAGGGCAATTGGAAAGCCATTGGTTGGGATGTTCAAAAGCAGTGGTGGCATGATCTGACTTGCCTTTTTATTCTGATTGCACATTTACAAGCAGACAAGTGGCATTAAAAGACACTGCTACAGTATAGGTGAGAGATGAAGTGGCTTAGTCTAAGTGATATTGGTGAGAGTGATGAGAATTGATCAGATTCTCCAATCAGGTGTGTATCTTGAAGGTATTGGCTACAGTACCTGCTGATGGATTGAATGTGAGATGGGAGGGAAAGAGTGAAGAAAATAATATTTTCTGTGATTTGCTCTGAGTACCTAAGTGAAAATACATTTCAACCCATTTAGAAATATTTTTCTAATATCTCCAAAAGACAATTCTTGGGAAGCAAGTATTTGTAACATTCTTACTTGCTACATTATATTTACCTGCCTGGAATGCTACCCTCTCCTAGCCCATCCTCCATTTCTGTCATTGAGCTTACAGCTATTCACTCTTTATTACTCAGAATAAATATAGCTTTCCATTGTAAGCAAGCCTACATGAGTATATGTTAACACATTTATCCAAATTTTAATTGTTTGCTTTTTAACTTATTAATTTAATTTTTGCATCCCCTTTTTGAAAGCTCCAGAAGAGCAGAGCCTATATTATATTCACAGATTATTCTCAACACTAGGATCTTGCAGACTGTGGAAAGTCAATGAATATTTATTGAGTGAATAACTAATTCTCTCTTTTTTATCTCTTCTCTTTTTTTCCCAATCTTTATATGAAGGCTTATGGCATCTGCTTCTATCACCTTATGCCTTTTCCCATGTCTGTCAATTACCAATCAGTTAAGTGTTGGAGGGAAGAAGCTTTTAGCCTAATGTTTGGCAAACTACCGAACTCAAAGTTCTTCTGGGCAGCAATTCAAATACCCTACTGCTAAGATCTGAATGTCTGTTTACCCTAACCCCAAAGGTGATGTTAGTAGAAGGCGGGACCTTTGGGAAGTGATTAGGTCATAAGGGCTCTGCCTTCATAAATGAGATTAGTGCCCTTATAAAAGAGGTCTGAGAAAGACATCTAGCTCCTTTGACCACGTGAGGATACAACCAGAAGTTGGCAATCTATCATCCAGAAGAGAGACCTCACTGGAACCAGACCATCCCGGCACCCTGATCTTGGACTTCCAGCCTCCAGAACTGTGAGAAATAAATTTCAGTTGTTTATAAACCACCCAGTCTATGGCATTTTGTTACAGTAGCCTGAACAAACTAAGACACCTACTCTGAAAGTACTTGACTTATTTGCATTATTAACTTCACAAAAGGTATATTTAGGGAGTTCTTTCTATATCTAGGCACTAATGACAACATAGTGAGCAAAAGCAGAGGTGACCCCTGCCATTATGCAAATCAAGTTCTAATGGAGGAGACAGATATTAATCAAACAATGTTATAAAATACTCTCACCTTCAGTCCACTTTACCTACCCTATTCTATAGACACTACTTTGAATTTCTCCACCTTTGAAATGGTAATTCTATTTCTCATTTTCTGAACACAAGTCTGACTCTTGCACCACTTTTGTCCTATTAGTTCTGCACTGTGACCATATTGAGACATCCAGTACATGATTATGTCTTGTACTTCCAGATGTGTGTCTTGCTGCTGTCTGTACTCCCTCCTGTCTCTTCCCTTCACATCCCATGGAGCTTTGCCTCCTTTTACCTAGAGCTTTACCTCCTTTAACTCTCCTCTCAGCCACAAATTCTTGTTAAATCCCATTCTGTAATACCTTTGTGTATCTTGCTTTCTTTATGTCTATGCCAACAGTTGAATATTGCTGGAGAAAAAATCTCATAAAAGTCTCAATTAGTGGCTTTGCAAATTTTAGTGTCCCACCTTCTTTAGGATCAATCTTCAAGAGACTTTTTATGTGTTCCTGAGCAGATCCCTGTCCCAGTTCCATTTTCCCCAGATGGCTCTTTTAACAAGACTTCCTAGTTCCTTAGCAGATGACAGTGCTTCCACTTTTTGGAACATTTGGTCCATAAAAAATGAGACCCTTAACTTACTACTCTGGTGCCTGCAAACTTATCTACTGTCACAAACTTCCCAACTGCCTTTATTTCTATCTTAGAGGAATAGAAGGAAACTTCTCCTCTCTTTCACTGTCTTGAAGTTTAAACTGATGTTAATTTATAAGCCTCATAAGTGGTCTCTCAGTTCTTGATCTCTTCTCTTTAATTCATCGTACATTTTCCCCACCAGATTAGCCTCAGTAAAACACATTTCACTGGGTTACATCCATGTCCAAAACCTCCAAAACTTTCTTTAAGCCTTTAGCATATTTCCCAATTTCTTCCTTTGGTTACCTAAAACTCTCTGTAACATAACTCAATGGTAACAACTTTAATTCTTAAATGTGAACTCACACTTCATAGATCCTTTATTTTTCCCAACATTTTGTATCTGTTATTATTTAAAAAATTATACTTGTTCAGTTTTCAAAATTTTGGAAATGAATTCAGATCAAGATGTCAACTACGTAAGAAGTATAGCACGAATTGCTAGGAACAAAGTAATGATCAAAGCAGTTCCTTACCATCACCCGGCTTACAACCCATGTGAAAGAGCAGATGCTGACATGCCCTGGATTAAATGCTATTGTATTCAGGTGCAGAGGGCTATTGAAACATGGTGGAAGGAAGCAGAACCCAGAGAGAAGGGTTAAGGTAGGGTGTCCAGGAAGGCTTTGAAGTTCAGTAAGGACTACAGCATGAGAAAAATGTATTAAATGGGAAAAGTCATGGCAGGGAGGAGACAACAATGTGTGAGTCCTTTTGTGAGAAGTAAAAGAGCATGGAATTTCAAACCTCCTTTGGCTGAAATGCAGAGCTAAAGGTGAAGATGAGTGAGAGATAAAGCTAACAGGGAATAATGTTATTGTATATATATCAGGGAGCTTGGGTGTTATATATAACAAAACATGGGGAGGTTTTGAAAAATTCAGAGGTCACAGGGTCAAAATTTAAACTTTTTATATCAGTCAATCTGTCTCCTGCATAGAGACAGTTTCCAGAGGCTTAAAATTGGAGGCAAGCTGCTAAATTAAGAGGCACCTGTGCTGAGGGGATGGTAGCTTACATCTAGGTACAGGCATTGAGGACAATATCCTACAGATATATGAAAATTAATTTAATCATTCTTCTAGGTTTGTGCATTTATATTCTGTCTGATGAATCTCTAAGAAGAGAATAAAATATGTCACCTTTCTCCTACATGTTTGCCTTTATTTATTTTTCATAGGTCATCTCATGACACTATACTTACGTGGCCCACATTACAAGAAATGCTGAACAAAGTGTTGTTTAACAATGGATAAATGCCTGGTGTGCACCCTACAAGTACTAACTTCATAGCCCAAGAGATCTTGGAAGAATATTCTACATTTATTACTCTCTGATACACACCTAAAAAGCACATATGATATTTCACAAAAATATAATATCTAAGTCAATATTATACAGAAATATGTTAAAATATCATTTACATCTGTGGTCCCCAATCCCTGGGCAGCTCCAGTACCAGTCCATGGCCTGTTAGGAACCAGGCTGCCCAGCAGAGGTGAGGGGCAGGCAAGCAAGTGAAACTTCATCTGTATTTACAGCTGCTCCCCTTCTCTCCCATCACCATCTGAACTCCACCTCCAGTCAGACCAGCAGCAGCATTAGATTCTCATAGGAGTGGGAACCAAACCCTACTTTAAACCACTCATGCAAGGGATCTAGGTTAGGTTGAGCTCCTTATGAGAATTTAATGCTTGATGATCTGAGTGTTGCTGAGGTGGTGATGCTAGGCTGGGGAGCGGCTGCAAATACAGATTATCATTAGCAGAGAGATTTGACTGCCCAGAGACCACAATAAATCAGTTGCTTACAGTCATATCAAAACTCTCTCAATAAGAGGCAAGTGAAAATTAAGCTGTCTCTAGTGGCAGGCTTTATAGTGGCAGGGGAGCATCTTACTTCAGTTGTACAGCTGCATCTGGTGGCAAGATTTAAGTCAGAATCCAACACTTATTTTAGTCCATGTGTCCCACTCATTATTTTATTTAACACTTCCACCTGCACCTTTTTCCTGTGCTTCACACTTGTGTCAGTCACAGTTTTGGTAAGCCCGCAAGCTAACCCTAGCAAAAATGAGCAAAAAACAAACATCGCTGGAGAGCTTCTTTGAAAAGGGGGAAAGATCCAATAATGAGACAGCAGAAGACTCTAAGACTGCCAACAAAATGAAAGCTGCATGCAAGAAAATACCAAGAGTCCTACTTAAATTACAGGTTCATTGTGGCAGGTGACCCACATTCTCCAAGCCCACTTTGAATAATACATTGTGACCAGCTAGCTATCCAATGAAGCCATGAAAGCTTCAAAACTGCTTCACCATATGGAGACCAAGCACCCTGCATTAAAAGACAAGCCTCTGGAGTTTTCCAAAAAAAAAAAAAAAAAGCATGAACACAAAAGAACAGAAGCAATTATTGAAGGCCGCCACTTCAACAAATGTGTCTACACTGAGAGCATCATTCTTAGTGGCTAACCACATTGCTAAAGCCAAGAAGCCTTTTACTATTGGTGAAGAGTTGAAACTGCCTACTGCTAAGGACATTTGCTGTAAACTTTTAGGAGAAGCTGCAGTTCAAACAGTGGCATGTGTTCCTCTTTCAGCTAGCACCGTAACTAGACAAATTGATGAAATAGCAGAGGATATTGAGGCATAATTGTTAGGGAAGATTAATGAGTCACCATGGCATGCAACCCAGGTTGAAGAGTCTACCAATGTTGACGACAAGGCAATAATGCTTGTTTTTGTGGTACTAGGAGAATGGGCATGAGGATATGTTATGTTCACTTTTGTTGCCAGCCAACACCACAGCTGTAGAACTATTCAAGTCTTTGAATGATCACATATCAGGAAAGGTGAACTGGTTATTTTATGTCAGTATATTCATGGACGGAGCAGCTGCCATGACTGGACAGCTTTCTGGTTTCAATACTTAGGTCAAAGAGGTCGCTTCTGAATGTCAGTCTACACACCCTGTGTCAGCCATACAGAAATGCTGTCTAGCCAAAACATGTCACCTGAACTAAACAACGTTTTGTAGAATGTGATTAAAATCATCAGCCACATTAAAGTACATGCCCCTAACTCATGTCTGCTCATGGGGCCCTGTGAGGAGATGGATCCAGAGCACACACGTCTTCTCTTACATACAGAAGTGAGATGGCTTTCTGCAGGTAGATCACAGGCCAGAGTTTTTGAGTTAGGAGAACCACTCCAGAGATTTCTTTTAGAAAAACAGTTACCACTGGCAGCACATTTCAGTGACAAAGAATGGGTCACAAAACTTGCTTGTGTGACATATTCAACCTGCTCAATGAACTCGATCTGTCACTTCAGGGGAGAATGATAAATGTGTTCAAGTAGGCAGATAAAGTGGCTATAGTCAAAGCCAAACTGGAATTATGGAGGCAACTAATGAACATTGGGGTTTTTGACATGTTTCAAACATTAGCAGAGATTTTGAAAGAAACTGACCTATGGTCTTCTTTCTCCCAGCTGGTGCATAATCACCTACCTCAGCTTTCAAAAGAATTCGAGCATTACTTCCCAACCAGAAAGGACTCCTAAACTGGGAAGGAAGCGATCCGTGACCTATTTGTGAATATGCCAGGAGAATCAACTTTGTCCATGCTAGAACAGGATCAACTGCTTGAAATCACAAATGATGGTGGCCTTAAAAGTATATTTGAGACAACTTCAAATTTCCATATGTTCTGGATTAAAGTCAAAGTGGAATATCCTGAGATTGCCACAAAAGCTCTGAAAAGCCTGCTTCCATTTCCAACACCATATCTTTGTGAAGCAGGGTTTTTTGCAGTGACAGCAACCAAAAGGAGATTACGGAGTAGACTGGACATAAGTAACACACTTCAGATGTCACTTTCTCCCATCTCCAGATGGGATGATCGTCTAGTTGCAGGAAAACCAGCTCAGGGATCCCACTGATTCTGCATTATGGTGAGTTGTATAATTATTTCATTATATATTACAATGTAATAACAATAGAAATAAAATGCACGATAAGTGTAATGCCCTTGAATAATCCCAAAACCACAAAAATTGTCTTCTGTTAAACCTATCCCTGGTGCCAAAAAGGCTGGGGACTGCCGATTTATATATTTGTGTTTGGTGCATTGTGTGTTGTCTTTTGTAAATGTTTGTGTTGATATTATCCTTTTTATGGTATAATCCCTACTAGGATGTATTACCTCCTCTTTTCTTGTCAGAAATCCTAAATGCAAGGTGGGTGACAAAGCCCAAATTAGAAGAATTATTCTGACATTGATCCTCATTCAATCATGGTACAAAAATCCAGCAGAGCAATTTTTGTTAAAAACAAATTCAGGTAGCATTATGTTTTTTGATAGGTAGAGGTTGACTTCCTTTTGGACTCTTGCTAGAGAAGCAGCTAATGAATTTAGTGAGCAAACTTCAACTCATTTCAAACAGTCTTTGGAACTTGCTTTCTCACTCTAATTCTCTGATGATAAATGTGGTATAATAATAGTTGACAGCAAGATGGAAAGAAAATATATAAATACGAAGAATAAACTACTCCCAGACAATCTGATCAATGCATATGTCTGTGGCTAAGAAATCATTTCTCCCTTGATGCAAATTTAGTTCATTCCGTATCACTGAAAAGTAATGTAATATCATTAGTCTTTTCTCACCTGGTAAAACTGACATAGCATGCTCAAGAGAATTCAATGTTCTTCTTTGGTAAAAACTATAACATTGAGATCAAATTAACTCTCAATAGAAATGGATTCTTTATGCAAATACTTCCGATTTAACAAATAAACTGTAGAAAAAAATTTTAAATGATTCACTTAATTATATATAAAGTAAGTTTCTTTGATAAAATTATGAAATATATATTTTTTAAAGTAGTGATAGTTCGTTGTTGCATTTAGTTGTCAAAAATGGAATACAATAAACAGGGACATAGATAATTACTTCATTTATGAATGTATATGAAAGATAGAATATGAACCTATAATTATTGGGCAATTAATAGTTTTTGTACAGTAAAATAAGTTCAATATTTTATATTACAATTTCAATTTTAAGCTAGTAATAACATCATTACAGAAATCAGCTATGTGACATATTGATATTGAGAGGATGTCACATTCAATCTATGAAGAAATGATCTGCAAGAAGTCAATGTAACAGAAAAAGAAATTGTAAAGAACCTGGAAATCCTGATGGTTGTCCTTCTTTATGAAAGAAAATGGAGAATTTACAAATATACTTTTGTTGTAATTCAAACTGTCTGAAGAATACAAGCAATAAGGCTATGGATGAATAAGGAAACTGTGTGTCATTAATTCTCCATTAAGAACAAAATATTCCCCCTATCAAATGTCAGTGATAACATTAAAATTTAATTTGATCGAATTGGCTTTCCTACCTAATAATACTTACATACATGTAAAGCCCGTTTTTACAGAAATTTCTACTCATTTGTATCAAAATAGACTTTCATTTTTCTATCAGTTACAGCATGTAAACATTTATTTTCAATGGAAATATAAATTCTGTCTTGGCTATCTTTGTCATGGGGATAAAGGAAGAACGATAAAAGGGCACAGCGCTGGGAAATGGATGGCTGTGTTAGGAACAGGCAAATGATCTTGTTGGATGTAAACAGTAGATAATAATGACGGAAAAGGTAGGTTTATGTCAGAAGACAGAAGACCTAGTGTCGCGGACTGCTTTTTACCATATGCAGTAACAGATAAGTTTTGTTTTGTTTCAGGCGAGGGGGTTTTATCATCAATGCCGTGCAGGAGGATGAATGTTTGTGTTCGGGCCATGGCGGATGTCAACACAAAAAGAAAATAAAGAAGCAAGGCAATTAATTTGTTGCAATAGTTACAACAACAGAAATAGAGAACATCAAGAGGTTGAATGAGATGTGAGAGGCTTGATGGTGGCAGGACTGACAGACTGGATATGATACAGGCAAAGAAAAGAGAGTGTCTGTGTGAAAAATCCAGCTTGCGTAAGTGGGATAAGGGGCATTTGCCTTTTCTGTTCCTGGTTTTCATGAGAAGCATTTTACCTCACCCTCTCTCACTTGCACTGGGTCCATGCTTGGGAAATAGAGTTCTTTCATTGTCTAAAAATTTACAAAATATAATTTGGCAACCTTGCCACAGCTCTATCCCATTTCCCTGGAGGATTGCCCATCTGCCAGCAGCGAGCTCACTTAGCCGTTCCCCCAGGACCTTTGTTCTGCTGGGGAAGGACGTCAGCACTACTGGGATGGGTCTCGCCAATTCTGAGGTCAGAATTTGTAAGACCATTAGGCTAATAAATCTAAAGCCATGTCTTCCAATCATGATATTACCAGTGGGGAAAAAATAGTGTCTGTTTGTTTTTGTTGTTTATTGTTATTTTTAAATTCGTTTAAAATTCAAAGGGTTGTATTAATATTCAATTCTACCTTTCTGAAGACTCCAAGAATAATGTCAACTTTTATTTTCCCTGTGGGTTAGCTTGATATTGAACACATCAATTTACACTTTCATCCTTTTGAAACAAGTTACATCAAGCTAGATCCTGAAATATTGTGATCCAAGCAGTTACAATAGAATCCTGAGGGGGAGCCCTGAATGGACGTTATGAAGGCGAGTAGCATAGCGCATTTCAGTTTCATTCTCACAGCAACATGCGGTGGTGGCAAAGTTTATGTCATTCCCTGGCTTTGGACTCAGGTGGATCAGGCCTCAAATCCCATCCCTGACTCTTACTAGCTGTGTGGCTATCGACAGTCATCTATGTCATGGGAAACTCACCAAATCATAGGCTAAAGAACAACACTATGGGTGACATATAAAAATAAGCAAAAGCATGCAATCAGTGATGCCCATAAAGGCATATATTATTTTTCTCATGTTTTAATCATATTGTAACTTCAGTATAATTTAGAAAGCATATATCTTTAGTGATCAAATTAAAATATGAAACATATTTAGTTTCATATACATTTTCTTCCTATATATTAAATTAAAAGTTTTTCCTATAATTCTCTAAAAGGTTGCTATTTTCTGCCATATAAGACCAATACAAGTGGACACATTTCAAAGTATATACCCTTGGGGAAATAAAGGAAATAAAGAAGTTCTGGGAAATGATGAATTTAGCATCTATAAATTTGTGTTCTGCAACTAAGTGGTAACATTAGTTGAGGGCGTTTATCAATATTTTTACTCTGTCTTTAAGTTCTTCCAGAAGAGAAGACCATGGAAAAATGTGATTTGTACTTGGCTAGTACAATGACTTCTCTTCCTCATTTGCCCATGGAAATATTTAAGCTCATTGTTAATTCAGGAGGAGAGAGACAGAAATAAAATGAGATATTCTGGGCTTCAGTTCAAATTCTAACCTTTCATTTTACCTTTTGAGGGCCTTTATCAAGTTGTCACAGTCCCACACATATACATTTTATATTTATATACATATACATTACATATTATAAAATATTATTTCTGTATGGTTACTTACTATCTTGAAATTTTCTTTTAATTATAATTTGCTTTCCTAAATAAATAATGTACTCTTTTAAAATTAATGTTTAAGTAATATAAGGAATTAATATGTTAATTTATCAATGCATCAACTCATTAACTACTAGCGAGTTTAATGAATACTTTCTATGTGATATGGATATTTGAGTAAAAGCATAAACAGGCAATGTAGAAATGAAGAAATACAAATATTTTAAATATATATGGAAATTATGTTTAACTTTAGAATAAAATAGTCAAAATTATATAAAGATTACATATATAATTATTTGAATATTATATGGACAATGAAAAATAATTGCATTAGGTTTGACAGAATCCAAAGTAAATTATCATAATTAAATAATACTTGAGTGAAAATACTTTAGTAGAGTGCTTTAGAAAAGAAAGGAAGCAACACATAATAGGAACATTAAATATTCACAAACTTTGATTCTGTAAACTAACTATTGAAACCTTATTTTTATGAAAGATTTCAATATACAGAGAAAAAATATTACTTCATGAGATGGTCATTTCAGGGTTTTTTAATGCAAAACTTAGAGATAACTAACTATTGAACAATTGGGGTTTAATTCAATCAATTTAATGAAATATAGAGACATTGCATAATGGCTATGTAAAAAGAATATAGGTATTCATATAAAACAATTCAAAATGAGAGAAACATGACACAAATTTCTGTCTACAGTATGCTCTCAGCTACATTATATAGAAAAAAGAAGCATCAAAAAATGAAGATAACCTATTTGAAATTTAATCAAATATACAAATATTTGTAGAACAGCATAACTTTAACTAAAACAGGTTTCTGTAAAATTAGAGAAACAGTTAAATAAATGTGGTTTTTGAAATGAAACAGGAATAACATCTTTCCTTCTGTTCATCATCTGCAATCCTTGTTCCTTCTTGAGCCTTCCCTCCTCCTCCGTCTTATTTTTTTCCTGGTCTTCCATTTATCACTCTATTGTACCAATCAAGTGGCCAAGACAAAAACGTGGGTGTCACCTTCCCTTTCTTGTACTGTTTCAAATCAACGAGTGTCTCTTGTAGATTTTATTTCCTAAATCTCTGTGGAACTTGACTTTCTCTTCAAAACCATTGTTTTAGTTTAGTTGCCCATCATCTTTCACTCAGTCTTGCCTGAACCACTTCACTCTTCTCTCTGTTTCAAGTAATCTCCTCCCTTCTCCACCAAACTAATTTCCGAAATATTGCTACAGTAATTTTTTTTCGAACTTAGTACTGCTATTAATTTTTTAGTCACAGTTTTTTGGTGACTCCTTATCATGAACTGGACAGTATCTGAACTCATGTTCATAAGTGTACATCCTGCTACTTCCAGATACTTTATCCACAATGACACTGAAACCATTGTAATTTCTTAACACCACACACTTTCATAGTTTTCTTCATTTGTAAATGCTAGACCCTCTGTTTGATGTGCTCTCCTTGCATATGTTCCAGGCTGCACTGATTCCTCCAACCTCACAAACTATCTCCTTTAACCATCTTCTTTGAGTCTGCTAGCAGAGTTCGAAAGCCTTACCCTTGTATTCTAAGTCATCTCACACAGCAATGATCTCGCTCTGTGAAAAGATAATGAATAACACTTACCTCAGTGGGCAGCTATAAGGGAAAATGTGGTAAGATGTGCAAATGTTTTGAAACAAAAAATATACTCAGTGGGTGATGATAACTCTTCAGGAGTAAAAATACGTTACAGAAAAGGTGTTAGACTCTTGGTTTCACATTCAGATAGATCCAGATTACTGGTTGTTTGAACACAAATAAGGTTCTTAATCTTTGTCAGTTCCTTTTTCAGCAAAATAGGAATAATAGCACTGTCGCTGACATGATAGCTGACTTCACCTATCCCGCCTACCCAGCTCTAGGTAGGGATTAAGCTGATTTCATTGGTTTTCAAGCAAAAGCGGTTTTGCCCTCCAGCAAATAGTCAGCAATATTTGAAGACCATTTTGGTTATTACAACTCGGCCATGTTACTGGCATCTAATAGGTAGAGGTCACCTTAGGATGCTGATAAACATTCTACAATGCATAGGAAAGCCCTCCATTCCAAAGAATTATCTGGCCCAAAGTACCAATTGTGTCGATGTTGAGAAACCTCTACCTAATAACCAACCATGGATGTCCCAAGCACTGTGTCGGTCTTAAAATGTCAGCACATGGCATTCTCCTCTAGATAGGTATTTGCCCAGGGTGTATGTGGCTTAAGTTGATATAGTTTGACTTAATGCAGAAATCATATTTAAGAGTAAAGTCTATCTTTTTTCTTTTCCCCTCACGTACAGCTCCTTTTAAGGAGTAAAATCTTTCTGTCACTTTCTTCACTTCTCTCCTCTCACCTTCAATCTCTGTCCCTCTCCCTTCCTCCTCCTCCCATTTCTCTTTCCCCCTTTTCTACTCTCCCAGTGAAGGCAAAGAAGAAATCCTGTAGCTCTGATCAATATCTAGCAGTCATTTTCAGACTGCAAGGGAAATATACTAGACACAACAGAGAAAAGTGATGGAATGAGTCTTGGATTTTGATGACTGTGTTTACTTCTTTTTGCACTGTCTCCCTTACTAGACTGTAAACTCCATAAGACAAATCATGTCTAATTTGTTCATCATCCAGTGCAAAGCATAGTATCTGGCACGTATTAGGGGATATACAAACGGTAATTAATTTTTCTCTCACTTTGTTTTCATGTCTTTTTCACAAAAGAGTAAGTTGCTTAAGAATTTTCCTTTTTTAATCACAAAGACACAAAGATTAAATATGATTTGTTGAATAGTGTGTGTGTGTGTATACACACACATATACACAGAAAAAGAGAGAGAGAGAGAGAATGAATAACAGCATAGTAGAAGTTCAAAATACCCTAATAATACTCTAACCAATATTAATTTCTAATTTTGACCCTGCCTATTTTATAATATATCACATTATAGTGTCCTCCATGCATGCAGGAATTCTTTTTCTCTTTAGCAATGTTTCAAAGTGTCTGGAATAAGGAATGTCTGGCATACATTTGACACTCAATAAATTCTTAATGAATGAATAAATATCACTTAACCTTTCTGAGCCACAATTGTTGCTGTGACTAAAGGTTAATAAAACTTACCTTAAGGTTTGATTAGGATTCAATTAAATTAAGTAAACTAAGTGTTGGATGCATTACAGATGTTCAATACATATTAATTCCCTTTCTGTCTTTATTTTTCCAAACACTTTTCTGCTTGAGAAACATCTCAGAGAGCTGGATACTAATCAAGTATACTAAATGGGCCAAATTCTCTACATAATAAAAACAAGCCCAAAAGGAATGACAGACACAAGAGAGAATAAAGCTTGTTGATACATAAAGATGCCTCAATAATATGCAGATACTTTTAAATTGGTACTTTTATTTAAAAATAAATTATAATTTAACTTTTATTTTTTTAAAAATATAGCTACTTCTTTGAAAACCATAGACTTAGTATACAAACACCACCTTCACAACATGTTGTCCAAATGTATTATACAAATAGTGGATCAATCTTCTAAATAAGTAATGTAAAACCATCCAATTCATAAAAACCAAATACTTTATGAATATATTTTAGTTTTCTGGTTTTATAAAGAATCTGCATTATGAGATTCATTAGCACAGACTACAGAAGCTAACACAGTTTTACCTTACATAATTAACATAGAACATGACAGATGTTAGCTAAAAGTCTGTACATATTTGCATTCTTAGTAATAAAAATGTTTCATAGACTGATTTATGTACTGAGAATTTTCAAAACCAAGAATGTGTTTTCAGTTTGTTTTATTGATAAATAAATTCTTAATTATTAGAAATTTCAGAATTTTACATTTTTATTTGTGATCTATTTTATTAGAAGAATTGCTGAAATCAAGATTGCTGATTTGTCAGACTTTTGAAAAAGCAACACAGTAAAACCAAGAGTTACCTAATATCATGTTGTGTATAACATAAACCTACAGGTATTTCCACATATGATATTCATGGGTTTAACAACATATTATAGGGGACACATCAATTAATATTCTCCATTTTCAAGGAAAGGGACCAGCTATGGAATGTTGAATATATGCTTGTTCAAGGCTTATTTGACCATCTTCAGGCAGATTATTCATTTTCCAAACTGATTTATTTGTTAATATACTAAACATATATGTATTCAAGTTATGATTATGCAACAGGTTTGATTCATGACTCTTAATTCTATTAATTGTGTGACTTTGGGCAGGAAATAAACATCATCATACCTCTGTTCTCCCAGTTATATGTAATTATAGTGTCTGTCTCACAAGGCGTTTGCATGAAACCATCAATGGATTCTTGGAAAGCACACAGAAAAGCATTTGCCATGTCACAAATTCATAGTCATGAAAGCTATTATTATTATAATTATTATTTCAAGAACATAATAAAATTAACTTTTTTGGTCTTGTTTGCACATTTCATAACTACAGATTTTATTCACACCAAAATATATTGCTTAGTTGAAAATTAAAGTTTATTGAATTTCAGAAGGGCCTTTAACACCCTACTGCAGTGGCTTTAGGAATGCTGAAAGGTCCTCTAAGATCTTCACAAAATTTTACATTCTTGATCTCCTTTCCAAAAGATTTTAATCCAGAAAGTGCTAGACAAGGGTGTATCTATACTATTCGATGTCCTGGTTCATTCATAACTCAGAAAATATGACGGAACATTTACTATGTGTCAGGCACTATACTTGGCACTGGTGATAACAGCGGTTAATAAGACAGACAAAATGTATCATGAGGTAGCAAGACTGACAGCCAACAACAGATTCACATTGAAGTTAGGGGAGAGATGAAGGGCTGAGACCAGCGTCGTAGCCATGGAAATAGAGAGAATAGATTCTGCTACTTTTTGCATGTAGAGTTCAATAAAAGACTTGGAGTTTGAGGGAAATTGAAAAAAAAAAAAAGATTTAAGGATTTTATAATTGTGTATACGTATAAATTTTGATGATTCTATTTTATTGATACAGGGAAGACTGAGAAGGGTGGGATAGATTTGAATGGAAGGGGAGGAAAGGAACTCTGTTTTGGACATACTATATTTGGAATATGTGTTAGAAATACATATAGAGATATTGAAAAGACAAAACAGGAACCTGGAACTTCAGATATTAATAAATGTTGGTACTGGAGACAGAAACTTGAGTTTCACCAGAATATTTTTGCAGGTTTATAAATTTTTCTGAGAGTCTATTTGTAAGATAAAAACGGTAGCCACACTCATCCTTAGAAGTAAGGAGCGTAGCCTACTTATACTTAGGTCAGGTACCTGTCACTGGCCCGGTCAGCTGGGACCCTGGACACCTAATACAGCCTCTGGAAAAATGTAAACTAGTTGCCTGTTGCCCTTGTAAACGGTTGTGAGCAGATCCCACAGTGATAAATGACATTAGTAAACACATCATATAGAAGACTCCAAGGAACCTACCATCACTGTGTCCTTTAGGGTTAAGAGTAAAAAGGAAAAACTAAAGACATGAACAAGAGAGACTTATTAAGTTACCAACTCAAATATGGAATTTTTGCAAAAGTCCTCTTTTCCCTTCTCCCTCCCTCCCTTCTTTCCTTTCTTCCTTTCATATTTACTTCCCTTCTTCTTTTCCTTCCCTTTATTTATTCTTCCCTCCTTTTGTTCTGCCTTCTGGTTTTGTCGACACTCTTACCAATAATTTTTTGAGAAAAACATGATTTTGCGTAAAAGAAGTTTAGAGAATAAGAGAGCTTCTACATTCAAAGGGTTTATAATTCCATTTACCATATAGTCCTACTGATATAGTAGTTTTCTGAAAAGATCACATTTTAATCAGCTTAAATGTCCATTTCTATGGTGATTAAATTTAAATAAAATGAATGATAATAACAGCAAAATATTAGAAACTTTCTCTTTAAGTTTTTCATCCATTCTTTAACATGGATACTATCATCCCATGCTTACAGATGATACTACTGGGCTGAGAAATTTTTATTTTCTGGCAAGTCTTATTTTTTTCTGCAATTATGCCATCTCCCCTAAATATCAGATTTGTGTTTTATCTTTCTCACTTAAAAATCTCCACTTAAATATTTCATGCTCACCCCCAAAAGCAAACTATGGCTTCCTCCCTCTCTTGTACTTTCTCATCGTCAGTCTTTCCTAGGTCATAAATGGCCAGTTTCTGAGATCTGGAATCTTGGTGTTATCACTGACATCTCTCTTTGTCTCATTCCCTACCCCATCAGACCAGCGGCAAATCCCACTGGATCTACCTTCACAATATATCCAGAATCCAAGAAATTCTCCGTGCTTCCACTGCTGTAAGATTGCTTTAAGCCAGCATCATCTCTCACTTAATGTCTAAACTACTGACCGCTTCCTACCTGGGCCTGTCTTTCATTTTTCTCAATATATAAATTATTCATCACATAGGAACCAATCAATTGTTTTATTTTTTATCAAAACAACAATGTATTTTTATTAAATTAAAAATGGCATATGAATTTAGTAAAATAATTCAAACAGTACAGAAATGTGTAAAAGGAAATTAAAAATTGCTCTCCCCATAAAGCCTCGTCAATCTCCCCACAGGTAACCATTAATAATTAATAATTTCCATTAATAATTTCTTCTAGAAAATGCTATATGCACATAGAATGATTTCCATGATATATTAAAATAAAAAAAAGTAAGGTGAAAAATAGTCTGTAAGATTCTATGTGTGTAAATTTACAAAGACTACATACATATGCTGGTAGATGCAAACAATTGTTTTAAAACAAAAAATCTGTTCATGGTACTTCCCCAGGCAAAACATTCCTGTGACTTTCTTTCACATAAAGGGATGAAATCCACTGCTTACCCAAGTGTGTAACTCTCTTCAAGAGCTCGTCTCTGTCGACTCTCAAACATCATCTCCATTCAGCCTCTCCTTCCTTACTCTTCTCCAGCCACACAGACAACACAGTTGTTGCCCAAATACATGCAATATGCTTCTGCCTTCTCAATCCTTTTGCCTTCTGCCTTGAACTTTCTTTTTCTGTATATCACATGGCTAGCGTGCCTCACTTCAATTTTCTGCTCAAAAGTCATCGTATGTGAGGGACCATCCAAGAATTTCTGAAAAATTATATTTCTCCTACATCCCTGGTACACACCCCTATCAGTTCTTCTCACTTGCACTTACCACAGCACAGTATATTTTATATTTGTCTATTTCTCTAAGTCTGTTCTCTCCCACTAGAATGCTAGCTCCGTGGAAGCAAGAGAATTGTTTCTGCCACCTGATTCCCTGATTTTGAATACAGAAATTTCTTAAATGTTAATTTGTATTAATCCTTAAAGGTGATTTATTAACCCTGTCAGCAAGCATCTGTCTCAAAACCTTAATCACATCAGCAAAGACCCTTTTTCCAAGTATGGTAACATTCACACTTTCCATGGATTAAGTCCTAGATATCTGGGTGGTGGGGGAGGGCATTATTCAGTTTACCACACTGATAAAACACAAACAATAAATAACAAATTTAATAGAACTTTGACTCTTTTTGATTCTTGTCTATGTAATATTTTTCTTTTACAAAAAGATTAACTGTCCTATATTGTTGAACTGTAAAATACTACAGCCACTCTGGAAAACAGTTTGGAATTTCCTTAAAAAATTGAACGTACACTTACCATGACTTAACACACACTTACTTGACCTAGCATAAACATTTCTAGATATTTACCTTGGAGAAACAAACATTTATGTCCACACAAAACCCTGTGCATGAATGTTTATAGCTATTTTATTCCTAATTGCCAAAAATTAAGAACAACCTAACTGTCCTTCAAAGGGTGAATGGACAAACTGCACAACATCCATATAATAGAATACTACTCAGCAATGAACAGAAACAAACCATTGATACCCACACAATATAAATTAATCTCAAAGGCATTATGCTGATGACAGAGCCATTTTCAAATGGTCCCATACTTTATGATTCCATTCATGTGACATTCTGGAAAAGGCAAAACTATAGGGACAGAGATAAGATCAGTGGTTGCCACTGGGTAGTGGTAGGGTAGGGAGAGGGTGAAACTAACAGCCAGTAAAAAGAATTTTGGGGGAGTGAGGGGATTGCCCCGTATCCTGATTATAATAGTGGTTATACAAATTCATAGAAATGTACTCATAGAAATGTACATTGGAGGGATGATAAAGGTAAATTTTACTGTATGTAAATTAAAAAGAATATTAACCTTCAGATGTTCCATGATATAGTAAATCGTGATATTTTGAGAAATGAAACTTTATTCTATGAAATTTGGTCTGTGAAAGTAAATGTTGGCTTATAAGCAGTGTTCAAAATTTTAATATTAATATATTTAATATTTTAGTATATCTATTTGATAATTTGATAACAGGATTGCAATTCAACATTTTGTTCTTTTACTCAACACATGCGTACTTTTTTCTTTTTTCTTTTTAAAGTGGGATTAAATTAGAAACTATAGTTGTATCAGTGAACTTCAGGACTTGGGGATATATTTTTAAAGAACATATTATACTAATTACCTAGGATATCATGTAATACAATAAATAATAAGTGGAAATCAAATAGGCATACAGCTACCTCCCATTCATATTTAAATTTTAGAAATCACTGTTTACACTAATATTTCTTATACTGACATTTGAACTCCACCACATTCTTGCTGATTATTATTTTTTTCTTCTGACAGTCACCTTTGTCCTGATGCTTTAAATGTTCTGGTGAACACAGTGCACGAGTCCTGCATTCTACTAATAGCAAGAAAGTACTTAGGTCACTGCACTCTTGTTTTGTTTTGCTTTTATGGAATAAAACTACCTTCCTTCACATAGGCTTATTTTAGGCCATCTGGCTCCATTACAGTCTCAAGAGGGACTGTGTCTGCAGCATAATACTGTGTGATCGCTGATAGCCTGGGTTTTACAAGACTTTTTTTTTTCTCTATTTGATTTGTTTCTCTTGCCTTATTCCCTGATTATGAATACAGCAATTTCTTAAATGTTAATAAGCATTAACCCTCAATGATTATTTATTAACCATGTCAGGAGACATCCAGTGGATTTTATAAAATGGCCTCAAACTGATATTTGATGTTAGCTCCTAAGTAGGTCAGACTCATTCCTTCCAATCACTTAAAATTCCTATGTGATGTGACACTTTTTAAGACAGGACATACAGTGGCCTTACAACTGATCAAAATATCATTTTAATATTTACTGTATTTGCTTAAATAGTATTTAATCATATTAAAGTCCTTCTTTCCCATTTCCTCTTTCCTCCCATCCTCTGGTCAACATTTTCCAGATGCTGTGAGCGCTAGTAACATTTTTTTTTCCTCTTATAAGACCTAAGCCAGCAGTAATGGACTTTAAGCTGATCAACTGTCTTATCTCAAATTGTTTCTCTTTAATTCAGGATTTTCTCAAATCATTACTGACCTCCTACTTGAAAACCACAAATCCTCAACTAATTCCTGACACAGCAGATTATTTGGCAACTTCATCTATTGTACCAAAGCAATCTGGTAATTCTTGGAAAATTGAAAATGTTCAAACTCCTTTTGGCACCTCTCTTAACTAAAAGATTTTCTGTTCTTATCTCTTTGCTATTTTACACTTGATTATTCTATTGGTATTATTTTTTGAAATTCACTGTAAACATTTCAACCCAATGAATTATTCATAAGTCCAAAAAAACCCATGGCAAGTTCTTTATTAAGGAAAGATAAAAACTTTAAATAATGAGTAAGAATATTTCCAATTTAAACAGATTGACAAAACTAAAAATAAAAATGATTTTTAGAACATGTTTTATCTTCATTTTCTTCTTCACTACATTTCCATTTCCAGTTCCAGTGCAATAATCATTTTTACAGAACTCAAGTTATCTTTTCCCAGTTGAGGAAAGAGCCACAGACCCCTTACCTAGTAGAGAAGGCTGCATTATAAGTAGAATTCTACAGTCATACATGTATTAGGATTATTGTTAAATGATTCATTGAAATGTATTAATAGTTTGTTTTTATTTTACCTCCAAAAGACATTCCTCACCAGAAAGGGGGTGGATTTTATAGAAACAACTGAAGATCTTACTCTCATTTAGTTTTAACTACAGAAGGAAAAAAAGTAAATAGATAAGAGCAGAATCAATGGCTTCCTGGACCTCCCTTTTCTGACTTCTACACATCACTAGAGTGTGAAAGAAACAAAACGCTAATATTTTTACTTATATGCACTTTTTCACAGATTTATTGAGATATAATTCACATACCATACAAATTCATCCATTTAAGGTATAGAATTAAAAATTTTTAATATATTCAGAATTTTCCAGCCATCACCGCAATCTCAACTTAGAACATTTTTATTAGCACCGAAATGTCTATTAATTATACTATGTGATCTTTTGTCATTGACTTTTTTCACTTAGTATAATGTTTTCAAGGTTCATCCATATTGTATTATGTGTCAATAATTCATTCTTTTCATGGCTGAATAATGTTTCATCATACAGACATATCATATTTTGTTTGTTTTCAGTTGATGTACATTTGGGCTGTTTCCACATTTTCGCTATTGTGAATACTGCTACTGTGAACATTTGTATACAAATTTTTGTGTGGAAATGTTTTTACTTCTCTTGAATAGGTAAACAGAAGAAAATTCTGAGTTATATGACAACACTGTGTTTAATGTTTCGAGTCACTCCCAAGTGTTTTCCAAAATGGCTGCAGCATTGCACATTCCCTCCAGCAGCATATGAGAGTTCCAATTTCTTCAGATCCTCAGGAATTTGTTCTTATTTGTCTTTTTTTATCATAGCCTTCCTAGAGGGTGTGAAGTGGTATCTCACTGTGGTTTTGATTTTTGTTTGTGGTTTTGATGGCTAATGCTTTTGAGCATCCTTTCATGTGCTTCCTGGCCATTTGTATATCTTCTTTAGAGAAAGTATTCGGATCTTTTGCACATTTTCAGTTGGCTTGTCTTTTGACTAGTGAGTTCCATATCAGATCCATGATTCACAAATTTTTTGTCCAATTTTGTCTGTTGTCTTTTTCACTTTTCTTGATGGATCAATTTGCAGCAGAAACATTTTTAATTTTGATGAAACCTACTGGGTCTAATTTTTCATTTGTTACTTCTGATTTTGATGTACGTAACAAGCTTTTGCTTGACCCAAGTTCATACAGATTTTTGTTTTCTTCTGAGTAAAAAAGAAAAAAAAAACATTCCTCCCATATGCTTATATATTATCTCATTTGAGTCAATAGTGAATTATTTATTTTTAGTGAGATCACTGCTGAAGAATGTGTATTTCATCTAATCATGTGTAAAGTTCAATTAAAGATATGTTTTGGATGTTTGGAAAGCATATAACATTCAAGTGAGTGTGATTTTTCTTCCTTCCTGGGCCACGAGATTACAGTCTGAAAACAAGAGTTAAAAGATAAACTCTTAAACAGGTAAGTGTACACGCCTGTAATACTTTAATCTCTAATCCATAAACTCTCCAGCTCCTGTTGAGACCATCAGTAAGGGTTTGTTTTGATCTGCGCGGAATCAAGGACATTCAGCTGAACAAGCCCCATTCACTTAACAACAGTCAGTAAGAAAACATCCTCTAAGTGCCTAACTTACCAATAATTTATTCTGTTATAATAAGGATGTATAAATTAATCCCTGTATCCATCACATTTCTCAACGTCACATTAACTCTGTCATTGTTTTCATTCCTATATCAGTCTCATGCAGTTGTTTCCTAAGTAATTTAAAATTCAAATGAAATAAAGGTCTCCCTCGATATTTACTGTAATAAGTCAGGGAAGCAAGATCAGCCCTCTGGAATAATGAGAGTGTTTCAATATGACTAATCTCAGATTTAATAATCATGGGCCATATTACCATTTTATTTAAATCAAATTCTATCAGGAACCTGTTTCTAATAACTGAAATAAACAGATAGAAATGTCAATTTATAGGTTGAAAATTGGTGCAGGCAAGTAAAAGAGGATATTAAGCTCTCAGGTCAGAGAGGAGAGCTTTGTGTGGCTGAGATTGTCCCTGAAGTACAGCAGGCGACTCCCAAAGCCTGACAGTTTTCTCACAGTCTGGGATGCATTATTTTATGTTTATCAAATTTTTTCCTCAATATTTTGAATATTTTCTGTGAGATTTGTTTAATGCTTTTAAAAGAACATTTTACGTATTTGAGAATGTATTCGGCATTTTTTTCCTGTGAAATTATACTTTGAGGTCAATATATCATTAATTCCTTGGAATTTTTGATTGCTTAAATCTATCTTAGTTGCTCTTATCAGGAATAATTCATTAGAATAAGGTGTTATAATACAAAGGAAAGGCAGAAGGAAAGAATACTGAATTAGAAGCAACAGGTGAGGATTCTAGATCACACTTGACACTTAGCAGATGAGGAAGTTAGGACAAAGTTTGACCTCATCGTCTTCATCTATCCCATGTACACTGGTAGAGATGTTTTGAGAATTAGATGTGATAACTGATGTGAAAGACAGGCAAGAAATGCCCACTATGAATCTGATATCAGTCTAAGAACAGTATCCCTTTCCATTGTCTTCCACTATTCTAGCTTTCCCAAGAAACAAATTTTAATGCACAATGGAATGAAATGCAAAATAAAATGAAGCTCACATTCTACTGGAGTAAAAGAAAATAGAAACAATTTAAGCAATGTAATTTGAACTTTTGTTTTTCTTAAGCTAATAAAATTCCATTTAATTAAACTGGGCTTTCATTTATGTGAGATATTTCTTACGTAAAATCTAGTGCTTTAACAATGAGGCAAACCTATAAATGAAAGATACTTGCAATAAAATAATCACTTTTAAAAGATATTTTGATAATACTGCATTTTTCTGAACCTATTTGTCTATCCCAATTAAAAATTTCTAGAATGTTCATTGCACCTCTGTCTTGGGTCCTTATCAACTTTATCCCCTGCATGATGCACATGTAAGGAATTACTGTATCTATGATAACAGAATTCTGAAAATATTGAAATGTTAACAAAGGTCTTCCTCCCTATCTCGCTTCACATTACTAAGCACTTTTTCTTTGAAAGAAAAAGAGTATGATATGAAAACTAAACACTAAAACATAATTCCGCAAAACAACAAAATGAAAAGATACATGATCTGTCTTTCTATACTTATTTACAAAATCTCAGGTATAAATTTAAACTAAAATTTGGGTTTATATTCCCTTTTTTTTCTAAATTATTATAATAACTTTATGCTTTAGAGATGAGTGTGCAGAAACCTACTATTGATGAAAAGCTGTAGGATTTTATTTAACAACTAAGAGATGAATTTAAGATTAAGGTAGGTATTTTCCTTAAAAATAGCAATAAAGACCGAAAGGTCTTTATTTCAGTTAAAAGGGATTATCTACTTTTAAAAAATATGAAACTGGTGTTTTTCTTGCTTTGAGATTCCAAATATGGATGAAATTCAGTTTCTGCAATTAAAAATTGAAAAATATCAGGAAAATTTAGATGCATTATTCCAGTGGTAGTCATTGCCACTCATATCAATTTTAAATATTTGAATAATTTCTATGATTAAAAGAGAACCATCGGCACATGTTATTTAAATGATCATTATGGGGACATCTCTTGATTGGCAGCTAAGCTTCAAAATGTTCAAAGTATAAAGACAGACATTATCAAAATGTTTATTGGCTACTAGAACTCCAAGTGTGTAGTCTAAAAATAACATATTTAAACACACAATTTTTTTTATAAAATTTGCCATTTAAACTGTCCTGATCTGGAAACTGGAAAAAATAGATAAACATAAAATCATATATGATATATATTTATATAAACTGGAGAATGAATAAAAGTAATCAAAGGGAAGATAATTAGATTTTTTTTCCTCAATACATTTTTGATGGCATACTGTGTTTTGGAAATCTAACTGCATTTTGAATTCTAAGAATGATTTAATCCCCAAAAGAAGTTGTATATATACAATGACAAAATTAAAAAAAAAATTATGGTATCTATTTTATTTTTATTTGCTTCTTTGGGGGCATGTGTGTGTGTGTTGGGAAGTGGTATTGTGTATGTATGTTTTATGTTTGGCAAGAACCCTTAGGTTTGGATTAGTTATGCAGACAACTGTCATAACAAAATGAAGGCTGTCCGAGGAATGATATGAAAAGCTATTTAAAGGAATTAAAAATAATATAACATTAATTAGCAGACTTAACTCCTACTTTTTCTTTTAATTATTTCTAAAATCATATTTTATACCAGTTCTTGGGCTGGACACTGTTGAAGCAATAAGTAATACTATCGAATTCCTATAAGAAGATTACTAGCTGATGGGAGAGAGACAAATAGGTTCTTATAATTTGAAAATGTCCTAGACAGCGGCGTCCTGTGTTATTACAGTCCACAGAAGGATCAGTTAACTCTAACCTAGAAGGTCGGTGATGCCTTCCTGGATGAATGGACATCTCAAGTGAAATGAATGGAATTGCATGGGACAAGCTGCTAGTAGACCAAGAGACCAAGATCAAATTGCAATATATGTGGAGTTTAGAATAAAGTTTGACATAACATAATTCTGTAAAAGGTGATAGAAACTAGAGCCTTTTTCAGCAAACCGCTGAAATTTACAAAACCCAGAAGTGCAGCATTACCCACACTAATTCATATTCATGAGTAGCTGATGGAAAGAGCTCTATCTTAGAAGAAATGTATTTTATTTCAATAAATAAGAAGTATTAAGATAAATATCTTCCATATTCTTCAATCGTATTTGGATACAAAAGAGCCAGTACATTAAAATCTGTGAATAGACTGCAAAGTAGACAACAACAAAAGAGTACATTTCCATATAATCATTACCTTATCTGTATCAGAAAGTAAACATTAATAATTCATTCATCAGGAAGCTTAGTATATTTTGAAAGGTCCACCACATTTGTAATATATTCTGCTGTTATATTCCTAATACAGAAGAAGAAAAAGCACACCCTTTGTTTTAGGAAATTCACATGCTAAACTTGATATTGAAACACATCATAAATATTTCTATAGCAGTTCAAGAATCCCTGCATTGTCAACACAACAACTCTGATATGAGCTATCCTCTACAAATGATTGTAATCCTCAATTAAAAACTTTACTGTTTAAGTATATTTTTCAAGCTTGGTCAATTTAAGCTTTAAAATAGCTTAATTTACGAACCATTAACATTTTATTGGCTTGGTAATTCACAGGCAAGGCAATATTTACTGGTTCTGAAGAAATTCTGTGTAACAAATTCTTGAATCCCAAATCCCACTACAACATTAGAAAGTAAAACTGATAGTATTTTAACTTAAATTAATGTTACATGTTTTCAAGGGTATCAGACAATTATTTAAGCACAAATAATATAAATTAAACATTGAGACCTCTGACCAAAAAGGAAAAAGAGTAACAACGACAAAAAACTAATGTTAATTTATCCACCACTGTTAAGCTTTTCTCATTAAAAATCAGGTATATCTTTAAGACTATTTATGAAACAGAAACATTTCTTCTGTTTATGAGCCTCTGCGTTACCTCTTTCTCTTTCTCTGTCTCTCTCATCTATGTATCATATCTATACTACTGGGTCTCTACTTTCCAAATTTTAAATGCTTCTTAAACTTCTTTCTGTGTTAATGAATGTAAATGCATCAATCTATATAATATCTTTAAAATTAGTTTCAATAAACTACAATAGATATAAAACTAAGAAAATTCACATATTTGCCTGGTTGGCACCTAATGGGTACACTTGATCAAGTGTTGGCTTGAAGGTACATTGAATTTTAGATGCAAGGTGATATCAAATTATCCATCTCAGATTATCACAGATTTAAATTTGAATGGACCACAGTATCAGTCCCTATTTCTCTATTAACTGTAGTGTAAAACAAAACATCTCAAAAATTATCTATCTATTCTTTTATCTCCAGTGTTATTTTGTGTAAAATGAAAAAAGATGTGGAAATAATGTGTAACCAGTAAAATTATATATAACATTTAGTTATTGAAAACCATAAGATTCAAGTTAGAAAAAAAATTAATATTCACACTCTTTGTCCCTCTGTCACTTTCTGTCTACAAGTCTCTCTCCTTTGATTGAACCTTAAAATTATATGCTGCATCTCTAACTCAAAAGCAACTAGTATCACATAGGGGTGCTGACAACACTGAGTTCATAGAAAAATTAGCTGATGCAGCCTGATCTTCTTCCTCTAGCAGTCTATGTTCTTGTCAGTCCAAAATTCTACAGCTTTCTATTGTCTTTAATCAATTTGAGTTTTTCACCTACATTAACTAAATTAAATAAATATGTCATTATTTGCATTTCTAGCTGTCAATTCTGTATCTTACTATTTCTGGTATTATTGTATTTATTCTCTCATTTTTTTTCTATTTTGATCCTTGTTTATTTTATTTGGTCAAAAATCTCCTCTTTTAACTCATTCATTGTCTATTCATGCCATTCCTGAGGAATTTACTCCTTATTTTAGAATTGTTTTTCTCTAATTTTGCTATTGTTCTTTTACAAACCCAGAATAGAATTAAGAAAATTTAGAAGGTTCTGTTCTTTGTTCTCTTTTTTAAAGACAAATGTTATTCTATTTGCAGGAACATCTGGATGATCAGAAAAGACAATTTACTTGGTAAGAGAAGTAAGTAGTCTGGTAGAGTAAAAAAAAAAAAAAAAAAAAAAAAGATGGCTTACACATCTGTTTTAAGATCTCCATTTCTCCAGTTATTGGCTGGTGAACTTGTCTTAGGTTATAAACAAAATAACCGCTCGTAAATAAAATGTGCGGAATAATGCCTACCCTATTATGATATTTTGAATTTTAGGCTAAATTACATTTACTGGTGTATAGTTAGAAATCAATAAATGATAGATGTAATATCAATTCTTTTGGGGAAATTTTGAAAAAAAATATTCCCTCTTTATACTACTCGTAATTATGATAGAATGAGTAGTGCATGAAAGTTACATAGTATGCTCATGTGACACAAGTTATCCAGTTTGGGATTTCATTATGCCTAACTTTTAAAGCGTCACTTTAGGTAATATTAGAGAAATGCAAATGAGATGGTCCTGATTATTACAGACCTTTTTATGCTCATCGAGAAAAAAATAGAGACTTAGCTGTTCTATTTTCCAACTGATGTCCTACTCACTTCATTCCCAACTCTCGAGGCTGATGGACAGGTCTTTTTCTTCAAAACAATTTTCTGCCATCATAGAAGTCCCTGAAGATGAGTAGCTTTGACAGACTAACTTTGACTTTCTTATATATGAAAGTTTTTTTTTTAAATCCATAATAGCTATCCATGTTCATGCATGCATTTAGCATTTTGTTTTCCTGATGTTGTATTTGTTTCAAATATTTTACACTTCAGTATCTTCTGATTATAAATCATTGTGTTTTCATATCAATTATGTCATCATTTGAATAACTACCAGGTATGATCTTAATATGACCACCAATAACTTTCTAATTTTCTAGTAACTTTTCAACTTAATCCTGCTTTCTTTTCTCTCCCTGTCTAGTCACAGTCTCAGACAAAGAGAATGTTCATTTTCTTGTGTTCAGGATTAAAAAGCAATTGCCATATTATTTTAGTTATTAAAATGATTCAAGATGAATTTATTTTTGCCAAATACACTATACTTCATTAGTCCTACTTTCAAAAAACAGGAATATAAAGTTTGTAATTTTGTTTTATATTCTATAATTCTTCTTAGTTCATATTCACTACTATAGAAACACCACCAAAGTTCTTCATTGCAAAAGAAATTTAATCTCAGCTGCCTCTAAATATGTAAACCTTGTAGAAGTCTATAGTTTCACATATATATCAAATATATCTACCACACATTCCCTACAACTTTTCAAATTTGAAGAATTAACCCTATCATTAACTCATAGTATTTGACATAAACTCAATAATTTTCACATCACACAATAATCTGATATATTTTACAAATATAAAATGATTAATTATAACAAGAGTCCTAGATAGTTCGCATGAATATATCTAAGGGATACAAAGAAAGATTGCTTACAGCTTTCTAGGACTTCTCAGTCCAATAGGGGAATATAAAATACATGTACAAGGAGTGTACATTCAGGGCAACTTGAATCTATTCTCCTGGATTGCAAGCCTCAAACTTGGCGTAAATAAATTCTTTATTTATTTAAAAAATAAATAAATAAATAAAATGATTAATTATATATTATATATAAAGGTAAATAGTTATATATTAATTATATAAAATATCATTAAGTATATGATATATAAAATACATATTGATTATATTTTAATATATAAAATACAATGATCTTTTATTTAAAAATAGCAAATAAATATATCTATATATAAATATATATTTACTATTATTTTAATAGAAAATTAAAATACCTTTGAATATTATGATCTCTAGGTCTGTTATTCTAAGAATTTAAATTAATAGTTGAAGGACAATATAGCAAATAGATAGTATTTGGGTTTCTTTTGAAAAAAATTTCAAAAATTATGTATTTTATACCACTATTTTGTTTCACATAACTTTTAATTACTTTATTAATAAAGTATTATTCAAATACTTAAGTGCACATTCAAAAACTTTCTGCCGTAATGCTGTATTCTCTTGGTTCATATGTTAATACCTGTTTCTTCCAATAAATGAAAAAAAGACTTATTCTAGAATGATACAAGTCTGTGTTTTCCCACCATAGCTAAAATTTCTATTTTAACACTTAGTCATACAGTAAAAAAGATGAATGTATTCCCTGTACAACCATTTACCATCTGGTTAAGCAAATACACTTAAAGATACTTCTACAATTGTGATCAAGTGACAGCAGATCTAAGAGCAGACAGAGCTTGGACTCCAAAATGATGATTGTACAGCTGTAGTTGGCATCATTAGGGACCAATAAAATCTTTATGTTCCATTTGGATGGCAAGGACCTTTATCAAAAAGAAGCTCAAATGGCTAAATAACAAAGAAATGATCCATTTAGCAGTTGTTTTAAATTTAAGACAGATAGTGTAACTTCTAAGTCATAATTAGCTTTTAACACTAGAAAGATTGTTTTCAAGTTCTATATTCCATTCTAATATTTTAAAACTTGTCATTTTACCATAATTCTTTGACTGTGGTTTCGCTTCATTTTTCTAATGTTGTCATCAATGTAAACTAAAGCCACCACATCATCCTTAACAGTTAAACCACAGAGATTATTTAGAATGTTCCATACTATTTCCAATCGAATAGAGCAATAGGAAAAAAAAAATCCCTGAATGTCTTGTGCCTAGGAAAAAATAAGCAGACATGCACTTCTGTTTTCTCATCAGGTAATTCAAAACGGTTTCTGAACATTGGATATTTATTACAGTCGGCTAACAGGGTAATTCCTAAGTAGCTATATAAGGTCTATTAAAACAGAACAAATGATCACTGCATACTGCTGACCGATTTGCAATATCAGCAGTAATCCCTTAAAAAAATCACCCTTAAGAATTTTCAGTGCTCTAAATTGACATCAGCAGTTTCTATTAACAGCTTTTCCCCCTTTTTCTAAAGATTCAATAATCCTACTACCTAAATATTTTTAATCACGTCCAAACTTTTACTTCTGCAAACTTAATATTAGTCAGGATTTCAAGGGATGCCTGAAGAGTTTGAGTTCTAGCCGTTGTAGAAAAACATAGGTGTGTTTTTTATCCTCTTTCTACGGGCTGTATTATAAAATGGTTGGGGTTGGGGACTGGTATACAATTCTCAGTTTAGAATTTTAAATGTGGAGGATATTACCGTTCATTTAATTCAATAGTATGTTCACAGATGAGGAAATGCAAGTCTGAGATGAACGTTTGGAAAAGGTCCCACAGTAAGAGGTGGAGCCTAGGTTAATGTCAGGTCTCTCTCACTCCGGAGTTCCATTTCTTTTCCATTACACTATAGTGCTATTAGGCCTGTCATCAGAATAAACAAGAACAAAAGTTTGCAAGTTGAATACTTTGCAATTCTTCTTCGTTCATGCTCACATAACTACAAGATCACCACCAATGTCCATTTTTGTGTACTATTTGAAAACTTAAAAAAAAATAAAAAATATTTATTGGTCATTCATATATGTCTGCCTGTGGACAAACACACAGATGTTTCTTTCAAAATGTACTTATGTAGACATGCGTGCATACACACAGGCTAATTTATGTGGTGCATGTTTATAACATACCCCATATTGTACATGAGGCTTCTATAAGACAAAAAAATATTTTGTTCAAGAATGCACACATTATTTAGTAAAGTTCTCTCAGCTATATCAGTATTTGTCAAAAGCAAATCAATGCTTAGAGAAATCAATCATAATACCAGCTTACATACACAGGGTACTTATTATGTCACAAGCATTGTGCTTTGTGAGTTACATTCTTTAGAGCGTTCAATCAACACAACCACCCTGTGGGGTCGGTATTGTTATTATCTCCATTTTTCAGATAAGAAAATTCCTGCTAATAAGTAGCAGGAGCATGATAAGTAGATTTAAACTGACTCCAGGGTCCATTGTCTTAACCGTTTAGCTACACTGCTTTCCATTATTATATTTCAAAATTATATTAGAAATGCCCTTTCTTCTGTATGAATAAGAAAAATTGCATAGTGTTCCAGTTCTTTCTACCTTTCAAAGAAACATTAATTTAAAAAAAATAAAAGTATTGTGTCAATTCCTTTTTCTTTTGGAACCATGTTTTAAATTAGATTTAGGATTCACCTATAACTTAGCTTAATTAAATTGCAAGATTTGCCACACTGTTAGTAAGTAGCAAGAATAGAAATTAAGCCCAATCTGTGATTTTAAGTCCAGAGCTAATTTAACTAGAGAAAATGAAGCGACTTTATGCTCAGATTTGTTTTTTGGAATTGGGTTTGGAGATTTTGAAATTATCGGCTATGGCTATATCCACCGCAGTCGTAACTGTGATGCTATTCATGATATGTCAGGGCAGAAATACCATAGCAAGCAGCAGAAAACAAAATAATAATGCTAATGTTCGTAATTTACTGTAGAGTCCACTGGACTCTGTGCCGGCTACTGGGATAAAGACATTTATACATATGGTGTTTAATCCTCACAAAAAACAATTAGGATCGTATTTTACATTTCACAATTTCTTTTACATGTACTAGTGACTGACTAGAGGACCACGGGTTTCTAAGTGGCAATGGTGAGATTCGGAACCAATATTCCGGATTGCAGAGCTTGCTTTCTCTGTTTTCAACACAAAAATATAGGAGAGTTTATCTACAGCTTTTCTTCCTTTATTATTTTCCCTTAAATATTTAATATCTGATGATATTGGGCTTTATCAATGGCACCAGATGGAGGAATATTATAATGTAGTTTCCTCCTGCACCTACACGGTCATGGAAATATACATTTGATACATGGGAATAGTACATATCTAGATAATTAATCCATCAAATCTTAGTTTACCTTTAACATTTTTGAAATGTGGTCATTACTTTTGAATTCCATAATGTTTTTAAAACTCTCAAAACTACTGCTGATGATTACATAAACATTTATTGTATCTTCATAGTTTTGTCACCTGAACTATTTCATTCCTTAATTAACAGTAAAGATGTTAAAGTGAAATATACAAAATTGTTATTTTACAGGTAGTGCGAACTAAAAGTAAAATCCTAAGCCCTCTGCTAAGTGAATGGACCGCTCTCAGCCAAGGGGACCCCAGAAACACCTTAAAACTGAGTTCCTAGCCATGATGAGATGGGAAAGATAAAGCACCATTACATGCATATGATTTCACTTCATAAATATTCATGACTCTTCCTACAGCTTGTTGAATATGTATATTTGACCACCCCTGTTGGTATAAAATCCTGTTCCCTTTTGTCTCTTCTTTCAAGCACATATGCCTGGCTTTTGGCCTGGCTTCTGCTTCCCAACCTGTTGGAAGGGCTACCTGATAAGTTGCTATCCTTTATGAAAAATAAAGTACTCCTTTTTCCAAAGTATAAACCTCATTTTTTTTTTTTTTTTTTTTTTTTTTTTAGTTAACAGTGGATATGGATGAATTTTAGAAATTTCTTATGCTCTGAACTATCGGTCTTATCTCCAAAAATGTTCATGCTAACTTTGGTTATCAGATTGTCCTTTTCTTAATTGACTTCAACCAATGTATTAATGCTTTAGATGAAAATTTTAATTAAAATTCTAGAGAGATGTTGTTCTTCCCCCCAACACACCTAAATTAGACTATATTATAGCAACTTAATGCAACTGAGAAAAGTTCATGCTTTCAATTTTGTTTTACATAATATTAGGAATTAGTTTTCTTTCTTCAATAAATAACAGTGATTATAATATACAAAATGGGTTTGCATCTAATAATGCTACAGCTGCAGAAGCTGACGAGACATCTCTAATATCTTATATCTGTAAGAACTATTGATTTTTTAAATTAGGTAATCAGACATTTATTTAATTTAGTAGGAAGAATCCTTATACAAATCTTAAAAGATTATGTTTCAGGCTGGGTGTGGTGGCTCGCTCCTGTGATCTCAGCACTTTGGGAGGCCAAGGAGGGAGGATAACTTGAGCCCAGGAGTTCAAAGTTACAGAGAGCTATGATTGTGCCACTATGCCAATGCAATCCAGCCTGGGAAACAGAAGGAGACACCATCTCAAAACAAAAAAAAGAAAGAGGACTACATTTCCATTTCCTTAAAGCCTTATGGAAAATAGATCATTATTTATTTTGTATATTCCCATTCTATAATTATTAATTCTCTTGTAAAAGCAAAAATAAATAAATAAATCTATCCATCTTATACACTCTAGGAAATGTATTGATATTTTTCCTTTAAGTGATTAAGTATTATATTAGCATATATAATAAACAAGTCTTTTTCAAAATAGTAAATATATATTAATAGTAAATATCTTTAAAATGAGGAAGAAACTTAATATTCAGAATTGAATTGGATCACCCTGTATGAAACACAAACATTATTGAAAAGATAAATTATATATTTTACTTATTTTAATGTACATATTTATAATAGGTAATTAGGGGAATACTTAGTAATTTATGTATTCTAAAAGTAATCCAGTGCTTATTTTTTATATCTATCTTTTAGGTCACTAAAATTCCTAAGTTCTTTGTTGTATGATTCATGTAACTTAATATACTGAAAAAAATTTTTTTTGTTGTGTAATTAATAGACTTTAATTATTAGAACAGTTTATATTTACAGAAAAATTGAGCAGATAGTACAGAAATTCATATACCCACAAGCCCCCAGAGTTCCCCCTATTATTAACATCTTGAATTAGAGTGGTGCATTCATTACAATTAATGAGCTGGTAATGACATATTGTTATAATAACTATAGTTATAAAGTCTATAGTTAATGTTAAGGTTCACTCTTTGTGTTGTTCAGTTCTACGAGTTTTTATAAATCTATAATGTATCATGTATTCACCATTACGGTATAATATAGAATAATTTCATGGCCCTAAATATACCCTAGTTTCAGCTACTCACCCCTCCTCTCACCTCCAAACTCTTGACACCCACTGGTCTTCTTACTGTCTCAATAGTTTGCTTTTTGTCATAAAATTGGAAACGCACAGTACGTAGACTTTCAGACTGACTTTTTTCACTTAGTCATATGCATTTAAGGTTCTTCTACATCTTTTTGTGGCTTGCTAGCTCATTTATTTTAATTATATTTATTTATGTTTATATATAATATATATTTACTACATTATATATTTTATTAAGATTATAAATAAACATAACATTAAATATATGGTATATATTTATATGTATATTATAAATATAAACATATTATTTTATTATGTACTATATTTCTATAGTATTTAGATATACTATAAAGTATATTAATATTTATTTTGTGTATATATGTATTTATAATATGGATGTATCACTGTTTATTTATCCATTCACCTATTGAAAGACATCTGGTTGCTTCCAGTTTGGGTTTTCGTGTGGACTTAAGTTTTCAACTCAAGTGTGTAAATACCTAGGAACGTAGATATTGGATCATGTGGCATAATTATGCTTAGCTTCATAAGAAAGTGCCGAACTGCTGTATCCTCACCAGCATTTGGTATTGTCAGTTTATTATTATTATTATTATTTTAGCCATTCTAGTAGGTGTGTTTTGGTATCTCATTTTTGCTTATATTTGCAATTTCCTAATGAAAAACGCCAAGCATCTTTTCATACACATATTTGCCATTTGTATATCATCTTTAGTGAGATGTCTTTCACTGTTTAATCTCTATCCCCCTTCTGTGGGTAACAACACTACAGTTTTCCTTTGGGAAGAAACTCTTCCCCAATAATACATCCTCTTGAATGGATTAACTCCCTCATTAATATTTGAAGCAGGCTCCGGATGGTGGGAGCAATGGACAATGGATTAGGTATGGACATGTTACTCAACTATGTCAACCATGGGATTCTAATTGGAATTTGTGTGACTTCCCTTCCCCTCCCTATTTTCTCAGTGTAGTGCCAGAAAGAAGATCAAGAATGCAACCAGACCTGACCCAAATCATTTTAAACATAATACCTGTCTGTCAGGTGAATTTACAAGTCAATCTGTTTCCCCCATTCATTCATCCTCCCTAGCAACTATTTATTGCCCCTAAACAGAATTACCTATATTCCTCATCTCCCCTGCCCCTCTAAAAGGAGGGTATAAAAAATTCTTGAACCCTATTGGGATATTGGGTAATCACTCTGTGATTCTCCCCATGTGCATGGTAAATAAACCTCTTTCTCGAATTAATCTGCCTTAATTGTGAGTTGATCTTTCAGTAAACTTTTTGGGGAAGGGGAATTTTCCCCTCACCCCCACAAGTAAATAAACCAAGCACAACATAAGTTCCTTCCAATGCATCCAGATATTCCTGAAGAAAACACCAAAGCAACCTGCACATAGCAGATTGTATTAATATTTGGTGAACATGTTACCAGTAGTACCTCTGAAGTTTTGAGCCCATGACTAGAATAAATGAGGCTGTACAGTGAGTTTAGGAAAACTTAGCCTTACACAGTATCTGAACAAGCATGTAATGTTGAAGACAGAAGACACATTTGGCGCAGAAAACCATATAGGAAATGAAGAGCAGCAGGAACAACAAAGGAAGTGGCTAATAATCAGGATTCTCAGCAAAAAAAACCCAGGAAACCCTTAATAATAGCAATGTGTGGACATTAAGTAATTCCAGAGGTGTCTGTGTACACCTTGAAACTTGAGAAGATTTAAACATATCAAAACAATAGAATCGTGGCACTTGTCTGGTCATACTTGATTAGAAAACACCAACTCTTTATTATAAAGAGATTATTACAACATTTAAACATGTTTAAGAATGTGTGCGTGACTATCTGTACTGTTTAACTCTTTAGTAAAATCAGTCGTTTATTTATAATCTGGGACTGTTTTTCTAAATCACTTTTATTGTCATCCTTTAAGACATTTAAAAAGATTTCTAAAAAATTCCATCCTTGGGATACTTCGCTTAGTAGAATGCGTTCCAACCCTATCCAGGAGTATACAAGAGGTGCTATATCCCCATTGTTTCTTAAAGCTGAATAGTACTCCATGGTATACATATACCACATTTTACTAATCCACTCATGTATTGATGGACACTTGGGCTGTTTCCACACCTTTGCAATTGTGAATTGCGCTGCTATAAACATTCGGGTGCAGGTGTCTTTTTCA
>RJWJ010013559.1:0-39642 GCA_004363605.1 Indri indri | reverse complement strand
AGGAGTTGGAGGTTGCTGTGAGCTAGGATGACGCCACGGCACTCACTCTAGCCAGGGCAACAGAGTGAGACTCTGTCTCAAAAAAAAAAAAAAAAAGAACAATTTCCTAAGGCTGTGGTCCCTTCAGAGACAAAACCTGGTCAAACCATTTAGCCTAGATTCTGAACATACGATTTTCCCAAAATCAGTTTCACACATTCTGAAGGGAGCCATAAACTCTATGCCTTTGAACTTAGAGCTATTCCTTCACAATCCAGAATTAGAGCTGTTTTCCCTTTCTGAAATGATGGTGCAGTTGTCTGTCTTAACAGCTGGTCTTTAGAGCTGCCCTTATCCATTTTGTCTGTGTTCCAACACTACTAGGCTATTTATTTGATAATATACAGAATGTCTAAAAGCCAACAGCTGTTCAGATCTGAAGATCTGTGGGAACCCGCCTACCAATGAGGTTGTTCATCAGGGACACTATATGATTTGAAGAACAAACAGTAGGATTATTGCAGGTTCTGACAAACTCAGGCTCAAAGGACAACTCTCTCGAAGAATCAGGAGTGTTCGGAATGTCAAGTGATTGGGAGTCTCCTTGTGAAAGAGGAAGGGTTCTGATTGTGCCCTCTCTGAACTGGCCCTCAAGGTTACCTTTAGAAGGTGACCCCCGGATTTCATCTTCTGTAGAGGGATCCCACGTAGCCCTAACCCACCTTGGTTTCCAAGTGCAGTTAGCTGACAGTGAGAAAGCTGTTTGGGGCGACTGCCCCATGTGGTTGTCCAGATCTGTACCAACACCTGGTATAGAACAGTGACCTCTAGAGTTCTTTTTGCTGTCTTTGCCATCAATTTCTCTTTTTTCCCTTAACTGGTTACCATTAACTTCTTTTCCAAATATTTTATGAGTATCTTTGTTATTATTTGAGCCAATGTGTTGAAGATGACTACAGGAAGTACTAAGTGTGCAAATCTCATTGGAAAGTACAGTTTCCTGTTCATCCAAAATGCATTTCTCATCATTTACACTGTGATTGTCAGGATTTGCCTGAAATGCAGAAGATGAATTTAAACTAGGATACATGGCTGTGCGTGTTTGCTTTTCCACGAAAAGATTATAATCGGGTGCAGAAGGGAGTTGCTTCAGTGAATTTGCAGATGTGTTCTGATATTTGGCTAGATTTTGTTTTGACTTGTTTGCATAGAATTCATTATGTTCATCCTTCAATTTATATTGTCCCCAAAGCCCTCTTTTAATCTTTTTAAAACCTAGGTGGAAAATTTCTAGAATGTTTAAAAAAAGTGAAATAGTGGCTATAGATTGCATAAATAGTAGGAATATTGTCTTTTCTGTTGGTCTTGAGACAAAACAATCGATTATATTTGGACATGGGTGGCCATGGCATTTAAATAGAGGCTCTAAGTGAAATCCATATAAAAGGTACTGTCCAATCATGAACCCAACTTCAACCACAGAGCGAGTGAAAATGTGTATTACATAAGTGCAAAGCAAGGTTCCTCTGAGTGGTGCTTTATTTAGTTTCCTTTTCTCTAGCTGACAAAGCTCTTGCTCCAATCTCCTCCGATCCCCAGGCATTTCAAACTCTACCCCTTCCAGTTCTCCTCTTAATTGAGCTTTCATCCTCTGCCTCTCTTCCTCTAGAACTCTCAGTCGGTACAAAGCATGGCCCATGTAGACCAGGGATGGTGAAGACACAAATATCACCTGCAGAACCCAATATCTAATGAGGGAGATGGGAAAGGCCTGGTCATAGCATACATTTCTGCAGCCTGGTTGTTCAGTATTGCAGATGAAACCAGACTGCTCATCATTCCAGACATCTTCAGCTGCTACACCCAGAACAAGCATCCGAAATATGAACAGGATGGTGAGCCAGATCTTTCCAATCATGGTAGAGTGGATGTGAACTTCCTCCAGAGTATCTCCAAGGAGATTCCAGTCCCCCATGTTTATTTAGTCAGCATCTTAGCTCTGAACCCCATCACATAGGAGGCAGATAAATTCTTCCATTCTGAAGGGAGTGCTGTTTCTTAAAGCAAACCTATGGCCAAAATATGAACAAAGCATCACTCCATGTGCTAGTTGCTTTACTTTTTCCCTAGATAGCAGTGATAATCTGTTAACAAGAATGTATTTTAGATATCAGGAACTTAAAATCACTGATGTTTAGACATCATAATACAGTGGGGAAAAAATGATACCTTGAGGAGGAGGAGAATACATATATTCTCTCTTAAGAATATAATTGGGCTGGGCAGGGTGGCTCACTCCTGTAATCCTAGCACTCTGGGAGGCCATGTGGGAGGATCGCTTGAGGTCAGCAGTTCGAGACCAGCCTGAACAAGAGCAAGACCCCCATCTACTAAAAATAGAAAAATTAGCCGGGTGTGGTGGTGCACACCTGTAGTCCCAGCTACTCGGGAGGATGAGGTTCAAGCCCAGGAGTTTGAGGTTGCTGTAAGCTAGGCTGATGCACACAGCACTCTAGCCCAGGTGACAGAGCGAGACTGTGTCTCAAAAAAAAAAGAATCATTGGAGGGTTCCCTATCAGAGAGGAGTCTTTACTAAGCTGAAGTTTGTTGTTATTTTTTTTAACTGGAAACTTTTGGAGAAGTTTCTGAAACTACTAACTTCATCTTACAAACCTTATTTACTAAGATTATTTTATATAAAAGCTTTAACCAAAGTCAATGATTTTTAAATCTCATTTATACACAAAGGAAAATGTGCTTCATTTGATAATTCAGTAAGATATAGCATTTAATGAAACCAGAGGAAATAGATCTGGCTCTGTTATAGGAATTTAGATTAGTTTTTTATCCAAATTTAAATGAATTCTGGTGTCTTTCTGGCAGTTGGTGAACATTTTCAGAAATTCATTTCAGTAATATTTATGAATATTTATAAAATTCTTATACTTTGCTATGAAAAATTTTGTAAATATCATGTTAAAATGAACTCCAAAAATTCTCACCTGTTTTATGATATTAGATATTACTGGATAAATTGATCACTGGTATGGTGTTATAATAGTATTATAGAAATTTTCATTGTAACAATATTTGACCTATTTAAGACATGTAGCTTGCTTTTTTGAAGGAAACAATGGGGCAGGTTATAATTTAGCTGCTTGGATTATGTGCCAGTAGGTTCTATAATAAGATTGATATCGTAGGATATCTCAGATGAAATATATCCCAGAGGAAAGATTTAAAAAGTAATTTTTTTATTCTATTTCATTTAAAATATAAATGTATTTTCTATCCCCTTATATGAAGGGAAATGTTGCACAATCAAACAAAATGCTAAGATATTAATACAAGATGCATTCATCACAAAAATCCTATGAGGTATGTTGTTTCCCCCATTTTACAAAGGAAACTGAGGCATGAGTTAATTTACCCAAGGTCACACTGCTGGAGCTGGTATTCAAGTCCAATCAATGTGGCTCTAGAGTCAGCTCTTAACTGTTATTTTTCCTCTTTGAGCAAACTTGAAATTTACATGAAAGAAACATTGGGATGATCTGTTTCTCTTAAAATGTTAATTATTTCAATTTAGGGATGTCAAACAGTGATAGTTTTGGCTTTTTAAATAGCCGGTTTTAGAGTCTTTAATTACTTTCTTAAAGTTTGATATGATTAATAAGACTTGCAAAAAAAAAGCATCAGCCTTCTAAAATTTAGTTGTATTCCTGAGATAGAGAAAATTTCTACTGACTTTATTATGTTAATAATAGCATACTCTGACCCAACAATTCAAAGCACTTTAAAATGTAAGGATGTTATTCATGTTATTGTTTATAATAGTCATAAGTTAAAAACATCCAAAATAATTATCAGTACAAGAAAAGACTGGTTAAATAAATAATGATACATCCACAGTGTGATACTATGCTACCAGTAGAAATGACAAATATATACTAATATAAAAAGATATTTGATATATTGTTTCATGAAATTCAGGTTATAGAATAGAAAAGTATGGCCCATTGTAAATTTAGTTATGTGTAGAGATGCATACTGAAAGTCTAGAGGGATATTCATCAAAATATTAACTGTGATTATCTCAGGATAGTAGGATTACAAATGACTTAATTTTTTGTAATTATATGTATTTCAGTTTTTTACCATGAACATTTTACTTTTATAATCACAAAAAGAAAATGAATTTTTTCCTTAAAGAACAAGAACATATTTCCTAGGAGCAGTATTATTTAGCTACAAATTAAAGCTTTCATAGCAAATGACATGAAAACTTGCATACACAGATACAGTACCATAGAATTCAAAAGCAAAAGATAAAAACATTTCAAACAACTCTTTCTTAATCAGCTAAAACAGATTAACACAAACCTTTCTTAGTTCGGGTAAATCTAAGGAGCAAATCATGCTTAGAAGTTATACCATGGCCATCTTCATCTTATTCTCTGTATTTGTCCCTTTGCAGGTGTAGACCAAATTCAGTGCAGCTGGATGCAGTGAGTGAGTCAGCCATTAACTAAAATCCATTCCCCTTTCCGCGCCTCCTTGCTTCTAAAACAGCGCTGTCCAATAGAACTTTCTGCAACAGTGGAAATATTCTCTGTCTGTCCAATAAGGTAGCCACTAGCTACATGTAGCTATCGAACACTTGCAATAGGGTTTGTGTTTCAGAGCAATTGAATTTTTAATTTTAATAAAAATTTAAAGAGCTACATGTACCTAGTAGCTGCTTTATTGGTAAAGATAAGGAATGTTTCTAATATTCCTAATAACACAGTGCAGTCTAGAAGACTAAAGTTATGAGCCCCAAATTAAGCTGAGTAAATGATTCCTCTATAATTCAGAGATGTCAAATTTAAAATACTAGGAGATATTTGTGTGCTTTTCTTATTGTAATTTTTTCCATTGGGGGAACCTAATAAAGTGTCATTGTTTTTGGTAAAGTGAGCCACATTTCTAGTACCAAAAACTCTTTCTTACTAGGTAATAACTTCTTAGTCATCAGCCTTAAACAATCAGTGGTCATGTCCAATTTCATAGTTAGATAAATCCTATTTCTCTGTCTAGTTTTCAGTTATTAACAATTATACTGTACTTTAGGTCATTAAAGGAATCTTCAGAATAAATGGCCTGGCGAGATGGCCATGATAGATGAGTATTTCTTCCCTGGGCCTCTTTGCCAACTAATAGCTACTTTTCAGATTAAATGCAAATATTTCAACAGGGAAAAATTTTTATATATATGTATACACACATACACACACACATATATTCATGTTTCTATACTATGTATCATATAAATTAGATGTGTGTAATATATAAATTATTAATAACCTTGAATAATGCTCAACCTCAGTAGTCAGAGAAATACAAATTTAAATGGAGTATTATTTTTTAACTATCAAAATGCAAACTTTTCAAGATTTATAATGCCTTCTTTTGGCAAAGTAGAGGGAAACTGTTACTCTCATATACTGTAGGTAAATGGATACAGCTATTTAAAAGGCAGTTTAAATCTAACAAAAGTAACGTAACATTTCTGCTTCTGGATGCTCGAAATATCCATTCACCAAACACACTCAAAGACACACTGTATATGCTAGCATGTTCACATAGCACTGTTGGTAATTGTATAAAATCAGCAACAATTTAAATGTCCAGTGGAGGACTGATTTTAGTACATCTTCAGCAATTCAGAGAATAAAGATCTCTATGAACTAACACAGAAAGATCTCTGAGTCCTATTGTAAAGCAAGTTATAAAACAATACATGTATCTCTTACTAAAACCTGTGTTTTATAAGTATGTCTAATTAGCTAAAATACAGTAACACAAACTTTGCTTAGTTTAGGTAAATCTGAGAAGCAAATCATGCTTACGAGGAGTTTTACCATGGACATCTTCAGCTTGTTCTCTGAGGCTGTCCCTTTGTGGGCGTAGGGCAGATTCGGTGCAGTTCAATACAATGAATGAGTCACCCATCAACTAAAATCCATTTCCCTTTCTGCTCATCCTATATAGAAAAAAAGCCTGCAAGGATACACACCATACTGTTGTGACTGCTGACAGTGGTCATCGCTAGGGAAAAAGAGCAGGTTTGGAGTGAGAAGGTAAAAGAAGCTTTTATCTTTTAAGTTCTTGTTTGAATCTTTGTTTACTCAAATCTTTGTTTACTCATATTCTCATACTTGCACTTAAATTTAAATTTTTTTTAACAAACCCAGATCAGTTTTTCTCAAAATGCTAAAATACTAACTTTTCTCACTGTATATAATTAAGTATATGTACCCCTTTCAGACTACATTAACATGTTTAGATGGATGTTTAATAAATAACATATGTTGATGAAAAGGAGAAAAATTCTATTTCCTTTGTTCAGGTGACCTAAAACTACCATTTCAGAAAACAAAATGAACAGCAACCTGGATTCTATACAGGAAAAGGACACAGGCTTCTCTGCTTTCAGATATGACATTTTACCTTTGATAAATAAATCCAACCCACTCCTAGGAGAGCCACTAGCCACATGAAAGATGAGAATCTGATCACAGATGAGAATCCAAAGAGTCCAGAGAGTCCAGGTACATAGTGTGCACCAGAAAGCTAGTCCCACGTTCCTCAGAATCTTAGACATACTATTAGAATCTTAAACTAGCATTCCAGAAAATTCTCAGTCTTATTCTGTAAGATATTTCTACTATTCATGGTGTACCCACATAGATGTCTGTTCCTATACTCCTATGATACTAACTTTCAGAATTTAGGGAACACGATATTGTTAGATCAGTAGGGGAGAGTATGGGTTTTCTAGTCATTACCTACATTTAAATTCTACCCCCTCAGACAAGTACTTGATTGTTAAAAACAGTTTCCATATCCTCATCTCTAAGATACAGAGTAATATCTACCCTTCTAGGTTACTGAAAAGATTAGCAATAAAGCATATAAAGCACCTGAAGCAGTAGTGATCTATCTACTCAAACAGTGATCTGTTTTAAAGTGATTTTCAAGAGTCTGACACAGGTACGAAAAGTTTTTATTATCAGCATAGTACAGTATTCAAGGATTTTATCAAGCAATCTTCAAAATACATCCTCCAAGGAGAGCAAATCTTTTTTATGGGATACATAGATGCATACCATGCCTAGGAAGGACCTGATCTCCGGTTTTTACTACCCTTCTCTTTTCTCTCTTCCTCTTCCCTCTCTTTAGATTCAGAAGCCCCTTCCTTAAGTCCTAAGGTCCTTTTGTAAGCAGTCCTTGCAACTGATCAGTCGAGTGCTGTTTTTTCCTGTTTATAAAATGGGTAGACTTTGCCAAGACTTCTGTTTCTTCATAGAGGTTTTCCATTTTTTTCCGTCCACATGGCTTTTTTTATCAATTGACTCATATTAGGGGCAGGTCAGTTTGCTGGGGATAAGAAAATGTTGAAAAACACAGCAAATAAGACACAAGCCAAATAAGCAGCAATTGCTATCCAAAACCTTGGGTCTTTCAGCAGTGCTTTATCAAAGCAACTAAACACGGTGTAACCTATGGACATTCCAGCAAATCCACCAGCAATGTGAGCTGCAAAGGACACCTTTGGAGAAAAGGGGAGAAAATGGAAATAAGTGAAGAAAATGCTAATTGCATATTTCAGTTGCATTTCTCTTACTCAAACACAAATACCATCACAGTCAAACAAGAGTCCTAAAAATCTGGAGAACCAGGGGGTTAGGCTAAAGAGACACAAAACTCCATGTGCACAGAGAAGAGATGCTCTAAAACATGCAAAGCTAAGTCATTTTCACCCATTCTCTGAGTACACAAGACAGAGCCATTGTTTCTCATTCTTCTTGATCATCAGTGCATTTAGGATGGTTCTATATAATGCCAACCAAGAGAATAGGAGTTGAGCTGCCCTAAGGGATTTCTATAGAAACATAATCTGATCCCACATAAGTGAGATGTCAGAATTAAAACACAAGTAATAACATACACACAAATACTCAGACAGAAACTACCAAATTCAAATTCAAAGACTAATCCCAGCAAAACTGGAAATCTTTTTTTAATTTTTTATTTATTTATTTTTTAAAGCCAGTCAAATTTAGCAGTGGGGGCTTGAATACCAACTTTAGTGACACTAATGTTAATAAGTTCTGATAACCCACTACCATCGGACCAGCCAAAACTGGAACTCTTTGTCACTTTTTATCACAAATTTATATGAACCCAAATTTTCATCGGTGTTTTTCCAGTCCACTTTTTATTGTCTGTGAACAGGGCTTCTCTCCTATTGTGGAATAGCTAGCAACATGGCAGGTGCAGTGGAGTTGAGCACATTGGTCAGGGATATGAAAGAGTTAAGTGAGAAGGACAATCCAAAAGTCTGATTTCCTTAGGAATTTTCTTAACTTCCAAATGGAAATCTGACTGCCCTGAATCACAGAGTGGTAGTCCCTATTTGATGACCCTTTTTGATGGGTAAATTAAAAAAGGAAGAAACCGAACTCACCGCAGACCCATTTGCAGGGACAAAGAACCTTCTGTAGAGAGCAAATCCCATGTCTGACGCAACTAGAAAGAGAAACACCCTGATGAAGCCCCAGGATCTCCGGAACAGTATGCCAAATGTTTCTGGTTCCCATAATAATAATAATAATAGCTAACATTTATTGAGACTTACTCTGTGCCAGGTGCTGTCCTAGGAGCTCTACATGTATTAACTCATTAATCCTCATGACAACCCTATGAAGTAGATACTATCCCATCTTATAGATTTATTCATCCAAGTATTTACTGACCATCTTCTATGTGCCAGGCATTATTCTAGGTGTTAGATATAGAGCAATGGACAGATGAGACAGCACTACCTCATGGAGCTAACAGTCTAGTGGATGGAAGACAAACAAATGAGTAAAACATACAGTTTTACTGTCAAATGGTGCTAAGTGCTATGGAGAAAATACAAAGGAAAAAGAACTGTGAATGCCAGGTATAGGATGTGATTTTTTAATAGGAGGGTCAGGAAGGATCTGTCTGAGAATATGACATTGCACAGAAATAAGGGACCAAGCCATGCCAATGTTTGAAATAAGAGTCTTCCAGGGCTGGGCATGGTGGCTCACGCCTGTAATCCTAGCACTCTGAGAAGCCGAGGCAGGAGGATTGCTCCAGGTCAGGAGTTCAAGACCAGCCTCAGCAAGAGCAAGACCCTGTCTCTACTAAAAATAGAAAGAAATTAGCTGGACAACTAAAAATATATAGAAAAAATTAGCTGGGCATGGTGGTGCATGCCTGTAGTCCCAGCTACTCAGGAGGCTGGGGCAGAAGGATTGCTCGAGCCCAGGAGTTTGAGGTTACTGTGAGCTAGGCTGACGCCACAACACTCTAGCCCGGGGTGACAGAGTGAGACTCTGTCCAAAAAAAAGTCTTCCAGGCAGAGGGAAGAGCAAGTGCAAGTCCCTTAAGGCAGGAATGTGCCTGGTGTGTCTGAGGAACTCCAAGGCATTTGAGAGTCGATCTGGCTGAACCAGTGGCTTTCAAAGTGTGATTCTCTCCAAAGCAAGCAGCCTCAGCAGCATCTGGGAATTTACTAGAAATGAAAATTCTCAGGCCTACCCAGATCTATTGAACCAGAAACCTTAAGGGTGGGGCTCAGCATTCTGTGTTTTAACAAGACCTCCAGGTCACTCTGGACTAGAGTTATGGATGAAGTGGTAGGTGATGAGATATGGTTAAGTAGCAGGGGACAGATAATGTAGGGACCTTATGGGCCATTGTAAGGACTTTGACTTTGAATGATAAGAAGTCTTTGAAAGCTTTTGAGCACAGGAGTGACATGATCTGATGTATGTTTTAAAAAGATCATTCTAGATGCTATTAATATGTAGGAAACAGACCATAAGGGAGCAAGAGCAGGAACAGGGAGACCAGCTAGAAGAATACTATTGCAGCAATCCAAGTGAGGAATGATGGTGGTATTTTATACATAAGGAAACCAAGGGCCAGGCGCACAGTGGCTCACACCTGTAATACTAGCATTCTGGGAGGCTGAGGCAGGAGGATCACTTGAGCCCAGGAGTTTGAGGTTGCTGTGAGCTAGGCTGGTACCACAGCTCTCTATCCAGGGCAACAGAGTGAGACTCTGTCTCAAAAAAAAAAAAAAAAAAGAAAGAAAGAAACCAAGACACTGAGGCTCCACTCTCATCCTAATTGCCTCTCATGCTAATTGCCTCTCATTACCATCAGGAGTACTGAAGGTGGGCCATGCAAGGACATTCTCCAATAGAACCGTGAGAGCCAGAACTTAGACATTCTTTAAATAAGTCAGATCTGTGCTGCAAAAGGAGCTTCCGGTTTCTTGGCCTAAAAGAACTCTGCCCTACATGTAGGGAGCTTAGAAACATCCTTTGCAGACAGCACATTCCACACCCATCCCCCAATTCCCTGTGCTCTACTTAGTGAGCCACTGTGTCCTAGGAGATGGAAAGGCCTAGTCCTTGCCTTTGGGAAAATAGCATCAGGATCACGTGTTCTGGCTAGTTCCCCTTTCAATGCTGTATTGATGTTGAGGTCACTGGACAGAAATTGAGGTCGAAGAAGTACTCAATATTAATTTCATTGTAAATGACTATCACACAAAGTGCTGGATTAATGAGGCTGTATCATATTTTCAATCCATTGTGTTTCCTGATGCAGTGTAAATAATACACAAATAGGACTATGAAAGTACCAGAAAACCACTGCCAGAGAACAGGGCAGACTTACCTGGAAACTATTGTTTTGGTCTGGTCTTCCACAACCGGAGGCCTCCTCTCAAAACAGTCTTTGTAACCATTAGCGTGTCAATATCTGGTTTATCTTGACCCCTTCCTACATCTCTGCCTGGCTCTTTCCTCTTTCTGCTTCCCAGGGGAGTTTGCTTCTGGGCTGCTGCAGCCTCTAAACTCAAACATATCCTCCCCACCTGAAAAGCCCTCATTCCAATAAACCAAACCATTGTGCTCATTAAAAATTTGACATTCAGGCTGGGTGCGGTGGCTCACGCCTGTAATCCTAGCACTCTGGGAGGCTGAGGCGGGTGGATCGCTGAAGGTCAGGAGTTCAAGACCAGCCTGAGCAAGAGCAAGACCCCATCTCTACTAAAAAAATAGAAATGATCTGGACAACTAAATATATATATAGAGAGAGAGAGAGAGAGAGAGAGAGAAAATTAGCCAGGCATGGTGGCGCATGCCTGTAGTCCCAGCTACTCGGGAGGCTGAGGCAGAAGGATCGCTTGAGCCCAGGAGTTTGAGGTTGCTGTCAGCTAGGCTGACGCCACGGCACTCACTCTAGCCTGGGCAACAAAGCGAGACTCTGTCTCAAAAAAAAAGAAAAAAATTTGACATTCATCTTAAGAGAATTGCCTTTATATAGATTTTGTAAAGGATGAAAATGTGAGATTTCTTTAACTTTTCCCAAAGGACAGCATAGTTGCTTAGTTAGAAAACACATGCCTCAAGTAATGCTTGATGAAGGAAGATCCTTAAGGCCAATTGTCCTTCAAAATTAAGAAGACTATTTGCCATTTAAAACAATACTAGGCCGGGAGCGGTGGCTCACAGCTATAATCCTAGCACTCTGGGAGGCTGAGGCAGGAGGATCGTTTGAGCTCAGGAGCTCGAGACCAGCCTGAGCAAGAGCGAGATCCCATCTCTATTAAAAATAAAAAGAAATTAGCTGGACAACTAAAAATATATAGAAAAAATTAACCAGGCATGGTGCCGCATGCCTGTAGTCCCAGCTACTCAGGAGGCTGAGGCAGAAGGATTGCTTGAGCCCAGGAGTTTGAGGTTGCTGTGAGCTAGGCCGATGCCACAGCACTCTAGCCCAGGCAACAGAGTGAGACTCTGTCTCAAAAAAATAAAAATTAAAAAAAAAAAAAAACTAGTATACATGTTTCCAAGGAAATGTGTTTCAAATAAAAATGTATTTGTATTTTATTAATCTGATGTGAGTCATAACTCTCCTCATTTTCAATAGGAGGTGAACCAGGCCAAAGAACTTTTAGAAATGACATGTGCCAAGAATTGAGACAAGTTAATGCTAGCATGTCCTGCCTCCTCAGTGAGATGTTTGTAGAATATAATAAAAGCGCATCATTCAGTGATTTTATTACTTATCTCAAGAATGACATAATATTACACAAACTATCTTTTGAGATACCCTGGACATGAGGAAAGGGTTTTCACTCCAACATTGAAGAGTATTAAAGAAGTGTATTAAAATCATTTTCCCATTATGGGTATAGGGCTTATTTTATGAAAGTCACCCATAATTACCTAAAAGAATTAGATTGACTGAAGACCCAAGTAACTTGTGTCACATTTTTTTTGTCAGATGATTGGTCCCTTGGTCCTGGTTGTGACTCTTAACAAATGAGGAGGCAGCCCTGCTCCTACAGTGACTCTCCTGTCGCCCAGATACTTGCTCTCCCTTCTCTGCTGACAATTTTCCCTTATCTTTTGGATTTCTTGTGGAGAAAAAAAAATTATCTACAGTATGGTATAAGCTATGAACAAGTGAATTGTTTATATCAGGATGAAATATTGGTGTTTGTACAAATAAATGGTTCATAAACTAAATTTAGTCTCTTTTCACAGAGGTGGCTACCTCTGTTCCCATAATGTGGATAATTGAGCTCTTGACACCAATTAGCAAAATCATTCTTTCTTCCTATATGGACAGCCAGAATCTTAGGCTTTATCACATAACCTCTGCCTTGGCTTTCAAGTCTGACCCCAGGGTCTGTCTGTCTCCCCACAGCTCTCGTGTGGGCACAGCTTCAGCTGGAGCAGGTCCTTAAACACAAGTGACTGTCCCACCTCTGTTCTTGTTTTCTTCTACCTTGTTAGGGCCTGCTGTCATCCAGAGTCCCCCCTTACATTCAGACTCAGCTAAACTTCCACTGCCCTCTCCTCATCCTTCCTAAACTCCTTCAGCTTGAAGTGCTGGAATTCTTGGAGATGAGTCACCCGGCTAGTTTCTGGGCCTCTCAGTTCCTGGACCCTCCACTCTCATCGTCAGTGCTCAACCAAACCATTCCATGTTTGTGTACTAGATCAGTTTTGTCTTCTTCATCTGAAAGTTTAGAAATTGAGGAAGAAGACAGATCATATCAGTGGTTTCCAAGCTTTCCCTTTGCAGGAAAAAAATATACGTATATATAGATTCCAATATATGAAAGAGAAAGTCCAGTATACAAAACGTAAGTGAAGATACTGTGGCTGAAGTAGAGGGCGTGCCTAAGCTCTATTCCGTTGGCTTCCCCCACTTCAGAAAGACACAAAAAGCAAAAGCATCATGTAGCCACGTCTAAGAACTACCCCTAAAGGTATGTGAAAACTCCTCCATTTACCCCTTTCTGCTTACGGCCAGAAGGCTGACAATTCTTCCCGACTCTAGGCTAGCGATAATCTTACCATCTTCCGCGTTAGTGTTTGGGAAATGTTAAAAGGCCTTCTGAAGGCTGAACCAATAAAATTGAAGGTATTATGAAAATCGATTATGTGAAATGGATCATTCTTATCAAACCCAAATAAATCAGAGTTGAGGGGCCAGGGGGCAAAAGAACTCAGGGTACATAGCAAAGCTCCAATAATTGAATTCTCTGCAAGCCCAGCTGCTGAAACTACCTGCTATAACCTTAAGACCAGTTTTACCTAATGGCTGCTGAAATGACCTGCCACAACTTTAAGACTGTTTCTTCCTGCCACCATCACTCACCAGTCACAGCTTGCTGGCTCTCAAAAGCTGCTCTAGTGCCAATAGTCTTTCTTTCAAAACAATGTATAACATATCTCTCTCTAATAAAAACTCCCAGCCTTTTCCTCCTTCTTTGGAAATACCAAAGACCACCCAGGTCTGTGTGTATGCCCCGAATTTCAATTCAGTGATTCCAAATAAAACATTTAATTTACGGATTCGTCTCCGTATTTTATTTTGACTTCAACAGTATAAAGTGTTCCCACAACACACTTACTTATAAGGATGATGATCAGTAGTCTGACAATTCCAAAGGCAGGAATCATTTCTCGAAAATTCTTGCAAAGAGATAAATAATAATCATAAAAGCTATCTATTGGTAAGTGAAACCCTGCTACTACTCCCTCTTCAGCTGCCTTTCATTTAAAATAACGTTTGAGTTTACAGTATTTGCAGACCAAAGCATAAGTGTAACAGCCAGGCTTCCAAATGTATTTGGAAAGTACAATGCTAGTATACTTCGGAGAACAAAATGAAACATGATGTTTAATTTCATGGTATAAACTAGACAACAATTTATTAGGTGATGATAATCTAAATACAAGTAATATAAAATCAACACTTAACATGTCAATAAATAAATAGATAAAATCCTGGTGGGGTGGCTCATGCCTGTAATTCCAGCACTCCGGGAGGCCAAGGTGGGAGGATCGCTTGAGGCCAAGAGTTTGAGACCAGCCTGGGCAACATAGTGAGAGACCCTGTCTCTACAAAAAATTTAAAATTAGCCAGAGTGGTGGCTCACATCTGTAGTCCTAGCTATTTGGGAGGCTGAGGCAGGAGGACCACTTGAGTACAAGAGTTGGAGGTCGCAGTGAGCTATGGTCATGCCATGGCACTCCAGCCTGGGCAACAGAGTAAGACCCTGTCTCTAAAAGAAAAATAAATAAATAGATAAATAAATGCTGTCAAACTAAGTTTGATGAAATATTTCAGGCCAGCCTCAGTGGCTCACGCCTATAATCCTAGCACTCTGGGAGGCCAACGAGGGAGGATTGTTTGAGCTCAGGAGTTCAAGACCAGCCTCAGCAAGAGTGAGACCCTGTCTCTGCTAAAACTAGAAAAATTAGTCACACACTGTAGTCCCAGCTACTGGGGAGGCTGAGGCAGGAGAATCGCTTGAGCCCAGGAGTTTGAGGTTGCTGTGAGCGAGGCTGACACCACGGCACTCTAGCCTGGGCAGCAGAGCGAGACCGTCTCAAAAAAAAAAAAAAAACAACGAAATGTTTCCAAGCTTTTTTGGTTAATATTCATTTGATACTTCTTCATCCTCTTTCACAGTAGTAGTTAGCAAAGACTTAACTAAAATTTAAGTATTACCTAAATTTTTTGAGATAATTTCAAAAGTATTGAAAATGTTGGTCAAAAACCAGCGTTTGATTTTGGCTTTGAAAATTTTCAGTGTAGCTTGCAGTATACACCTATGTGTCACTAGAGAACTGCTGAGTCAGACATTTCTACTTTAATTTATTAAGTTACTTCTCCCTTCCCTTTCAAATTATTACCCTCTTCCCGAGGAGTAAAGATGCTGAAATAGGCATATTTATTCTAAATCAATTATTTTCAAATTCTTGTGACCATGCCCTATTATTTGCATAACAACCCAGTACACACATAAATCAGCAGTAGTTATCCTTGTTACATGTGGTACAGATACTGATTTTTTTTTAATTTTTTTAATTTTTGGCAGCAGTCCCTTAAAAAGAGTTTATATCCATTTTGGGTTACAATGCAAAGTTTAAAAACCATTTTTCTAAGTGATTTCTATGGTTGGAAATGTTTTATAATTGCTTGACATTTTTCTTACTACAGTATTTTTAAAAGTATGCCCAAAAGGTTAAAGGGTTAAGAACTAATCAGGATTTTAGCCTGTTTTAAAAAGTGGTTGGGGCGGGGCGTGGTGGCTCACGCCTGTAATCCTAGCACTCTGGGAGGCCGAGGCGGGCAGATTGTTTGAGCTCAGGAGTTCGAGACCAGCCTGAGCAAGAGCGAGACCCCGTCTCTACTAAAAATAGAAAGAAAGTAATCGGACAACTAAAAATATATAGAAAAAAATTAGCCGGGCATGGTGGCACATGCCTGTAGTCCCAGCTACTCGGGAGGCTCAGGCAGTAGGATTGCTTGAGCCCAGGAGTGTGAGGTTGCTGTGAGCTAGGCTAACGCCACAGCACTCATTCTAGCCAGGGCAACAGAGTGAGACTCTGTCTCAAAAAAAAAAAAAAAAAAAAAAAAAAGTGGTTGGCATTCTCGCATACTATCATGGGAGTGTAAAATGAAATGCCACCTTTGGAGAGCAATTTGGTGTGTCCATGTAAAAATCTAAAGCCTTTTTTTTTAGAGAGGGTTTCAGTCTGTCACCCAGACTAGAGTACAGTGGCATGATCAGAGCTCACTGCAACCTCAAACTCCTGGATTCAAGCAATTTTCCTGGCTCAGCCTCCCTTGTAGCTAGGACTGCACCATGCCCAGCTAATTTTTTTATATTTTGTAGAGACAGGGTCTCACTATGTTGCCCAGGCTGGAGTGCAGTGGCCATTCACAGGCAGGATCATACTGCGCTGCAGCCTCAAACTCCTGGCCTCAAGCAAGACTACAGGCACACACCACCATGTCTGGCTTTCAGTAAATATTGATAAATGATAATTCCCTGAACCAAATAACAGTTTTTGTTTGTTGTATTTTTTTTTTTAATAAAAAGCCCGTAGACTTCATCTCCAAAGTTCTTACCACTAGAACATTCATAAAATAGCCTCCCATCAGAGCATAGACTCCTCCTGAAGCACCCACTAGAGATTTGAGTGGGTCAAATATGGAGCTGGCAAGGGATCCTAAAGAAATAAAACACAAAGAATCAGACATGACTGTAAGAATATGCAAGATAAATTTTTCTAATCTAAGGTAAAAGTTTGGGAAGTTTGGTCCATTATCATATTAACAAACACCAAATTGTTTTTATCCTGTAGAAGTACAGCTATGTAAGCTAACTACTACAATTTTTCTGAAACATTAAATGTTCATTAGAAAGCAATTTAACAATAACAAGAGCACAGACTCTGGAGCCATAATTACCAGCTGTGTGACTTGAGGAAATTATTTAACCTCTCTGTGCCTCGGTTTCCCTACCTACAAAATAGAGCTATTAATAGAACTTACTGCAATGGATTACCAGAGGAAGTAAATAAATTGATGGATGTATCGTGCTTAGAATGCTGCCTAACATGTAGTGTATACTTGTTAGCTGTTGTTTCAAAATATCCTACATGTTTAGTCAAACCGATCAAAATACCTGAGACATTCCAACATTTCATTATCTAATGGCTATCTTTCTCAAGGAGCCATGATGTGGCCTCATAATCCTTCTTAACATACCATTCAATCAGATTCCCCAAACAAGATGAATCCCATTTGCTAACCCAATCCTAGATTTCCTGGACCAAAACAAGACTTCACAGACCACCTTATACAAATGCAAAGATGTTCTCTCTGTATCCCTTCGTTCTATCACATGGTCTCTTCCTTTCAAGGCCCTCCTTCATTCCTTAGGATACAATACAATAAAATACCTACTTTGTGCAAGAAGGACAAAGTGTCTAAGGAATCTTACAAATAGTGGAGCAAACAACTATTATAAAATGGAGACTATAACCACTACTATGACTAAAATATAATAAATTGGTTGTACAAGCACTTAGGAAGGAATGACTTTCTCAGAAGAAGGGTGGAACCCCTGCTACTCTGAGGAGAAGGAGATAGCATTTTGATTGAACTTGGAAGAATGGTGGGGGGGCGAGCAAAAAACAAAAAAAAAATTAAAAATAAAGTTGGAAGAATCTTTAAGATTCGGATAAGGAAAACAAAGGAAAGGAAGGTATTCAGGACTTAGAGAACTGAAAAAGCAAAGACATGGAAACAGAGGTATGTGGATGACTGTAGATCTGTGAGAAGTAGTCCGGGAACAATGATTCTCAAATGCTAACCTGGAGTCTAGGGTTGGAGTGGTTGTATCATAATCACGAGAAATTTATTTTTGAAATACAGATGCAAATGTCTGTTTCTGGCCATGATGGAATAACAAGAATGGGATTTACCTTCCTATTTGAAAAAGCCAAAAGCACTGGACAAAATATATGAAACAATGGTATTCAAGATACTGGACATCAGACAACAAAGAACAGTGAACCCTGAGAGACAGGAAATAAATTAGATGAGTTGTCTCCAATGAAGAGAGAATTCAGATACAGAAAAAATATTTGAAGAAATTATGATTGAATTTTTTCCAAAGTTTGATGAAAACTATAAACCCACAGATCCAAGAAGCTCAACAAATCCCAGGCACCAGAAACACAAAGAAATGTATACCAAGGTACAACAAAAATCAAATTGTTGGCCGGGCGCGGTGGCTCACGCCTGTAATCCTAGCACTCTGGGAGGCCGAGGCAGGCGCATTGTTTGAGCTCAGGAGTTCGAGACCAGCCTGAGCAAGAGCGAGACCCCGTCTCTACTGAAAAATAGAAAGAAATTATCTGGACAACTAAAATATACATAGAAAAAATTAGCCGGGCATGGTGGCGCATGCCTGTAGTCCCAGCTACTCAGGAGGCTGAGACAGTAGGATTGCTTGAGCCCAGGAGTTTGAGGTTGCTGTGAGCTAGGCTGACACCACGGCACTCGCCCCAGGCAAGAGAGTGAGACTCTGTCTCAAAATAAATAAATAGAAATCAAATTGTTCAAGACCAATGAAAATCTTAAAAGCAGCCAGAGTAAAAAGACATGTTTCACGCTAAGGAACAATGATAAGGATGATATCAGATTTCTCATTGAAAACAATACAAGTGAGAAAACAGTGGAGCAATGTCTTTAAAGTAGTGAAAGAAAAATACTATCAAGCTTATTTCTACACCTAGTAAAAATATCTTTTAAATATGAAGATAAAATAAAAATTTTTTTCAGATACAGAAAGGCCGAAAGAATTGATGACCTGTAGACCCATACAACAAAAAATGTTTTATGAATGTTCTAGTGATAAGAACTTCAGAGATGAAGTCTATGGGCTTTTTATGAAAAAATCCTAGCACTTTGGGAGACAGAGGCAGGAAGATCTCTTGAGGCCAGGAGTTTGAAACCAGCCTGGGAAACATAGTGAGACCCGGACTTTACAAAAAAAAATTTTTTTTTAATTAGCCGGACATGGGGTTTTGCTCCTATAGTCCCAGCTACTCGGGAGGCTGAGGCAGGAGAATCATTTGGGCCCAGGAGTTTGAGGTTGCTGTGAGCTATAATCCCACCACTGCACTCCACCCTGGGCAATTGAGCAAAGCCCTGTCTCAAAAAAAAAAAATTATTATTACCTCATTAATGGTATAAAAAAACTTTTTTCAGTAAATAATGTCATTAAATAAGCTTTGTTATTTTTGAAAATCCTAGTTAAATATGACACAGAAATGCAAAGATTTCATCCTAAATTCAGTTATTTTCTATAGAAAGTTTGGTCTTAATGGCTCTCATTATAGCCAAACTATAAAATTTTTAAATGATGTGTGGTTTAAAATGGAAAAATTGCATCGTTGTGCTTACTCCAATTATGCCAAATTTTTTTGTTGTAATTTGGCTATTAATTCCCACCTCTGTCAATGTCAGTCATTTGTTCTTGCAAACTAATCAGAAAGTACTACAGTAAAGTTTAAAACCCACTAAAACTCTTCACTGAGAAATTTTTAAACAGATTAGGAAATTGTTTCCCAGCTTTTTTTGGGGTTTTTTTTTGGAGACAAGGTCTCACTCTGTCACCTGGGTAGAGTGTAGTGGCGTCATTATAGCTCACTGCAACCTCAAACTCCTGGGTTCAAGTGATCCTCCTGCCTCAGTCTCCCAAGTAGCTGGGACTACAGGTGCGTGCCACCATACCCAGCTAATTTTTTCTATTTTTTGTAGAAAGAGGGTCTGGCTCATCCTCAGGCTGGTCTTGAACTCCTGGCCTCAAGTGATCCTCCCACCTTGGCCTCCCAAAGTGCTAGGTTCACAGGCATGAACCACTGCACCCGGCACCCAGCCTTCCCAGCTTTTTAAGTGTGAATTTATAAGAGATGTTGCATCATTTTCAGGAGCAAAATCACATAATGATGGAACAATTTGCAATTACCAGTTTTGAAAATGCCCTTTCCATAGCATGAGTATTTTTGGAAAAGCAGTTATTTTCTCACTCCTTGAGAGAAAAATGCTATCATGTTCTCAAAGGGACGTATTTTGTGTTTGTTTTTCTCAACACCACCTGTTAGGTAACATACTACCAAAAACCTTTTGTTATCACAGAAAAAAGACAGCAAATTCAACACCCTTGTTTTGTAACAGAAAAATGCATGAACTATTATAATTTAAGTCAACAACTCTTCTAACTAATTTGCCATAAAATAATCAGCAGATCTCTGGGAGATACAAAAGATTTTTGTGATAACTCCCTTACTCAGGATGTCCTTTGTTTCTTGTAAAGATTACCTTGTTTATTTAACCAGGCATACACACTGCAATAAATCCTACAGCACAAGAGGGAGCAAGCCAATGAGGGCTTTCAGTTCCTGTGTGTTGTGGAACTCCCACCCTACCCCCAGGAAACTGCACATTTTTAAGTGACACATAAAGACCAAAGAGGGCCCTATGTTAATCTGTATATTACATATTAGTTCTGCTTAATTTCTTGCTCATTGTTTAGAAATAAATGAATTGATAAAAAGCATCTACAAAAAACCTTCAGCAAACATTATACATAGTGGTGAAAGATTGCTTTCTGCCTAAGATCAGGAACAAGGGAAGGATATCTGTTCTGCCCGCTCTTATTAAACATACGTGGATGTGCTAGCCAGCACAAGAAGGCAAGAAAAGGAAACAAAATGCAAACAGATTGGAAAGGAAGAAATAAAACTGTCTCTATTTGTAGATGATGTGATGGTTTGCTGATGACATGGTAAATCCCAAGGAATCTAAGACAAAATAAACAAACCAAAAAAGACCCTAACAAGTGAGTTCAGCAAAGTTGCAAGATATAAGATCAACATATAAAAATCAGCCAGTTTGGTGGTGCAAGCCTACAGTCCCAGCTACTCAGGAGGCTGAGGCAGGAGGATTGCTTGAGCCCAGGAGTTTGAGTCTAGCCTGGGCAACACAGTGAGACCCCATGTCTAAAAGAAAAAAAAATCAATTGTGTTTCTGTATACCAGCAGTGAACACATGGACACTAAAATTTAAAATGCAGTAGTACCATTTAGGAGATCTAAATACTGTGTTCATGGATTGAAAGACTCAATGTAGTAAAGGTGTTGTCAGTTCTCCCCAAATTGATGAAGAGGCTTAAAACAACTCCTATCAAAATCCCAGCAAGAATTTCCATAGATACAGATGGGATTATTATAAAATTTATGTATATAAAGGCAAAGGAATTAGAGAAGCTAAAACAATTTTGAAAATTAAAAATAAAGTGTGAGAATCACTCTAACTGATTTCAAGACCTATATAGCTACAGTAATCAAGACTATGTGGTATGGTAGAAGGATCCATGGTGTAAAAAGAACCCCAAATAGCCCACACACAGCTACAGGCAAATGGTTTTTGACAAAGATGGAAAAGCAGTTCCATGAAGGAAGAACAGTCTTTCAAAAAATTGTTCTGGCATAACTGGATATTCATAGGCCAAACAGGCAAACAGAACCTCAATCTGAATTTTATACCTTACACAAAATTAACTCACTCAAAATGCATCACATATTTAAATGCAAAGCGTAAAGCTATAACTTTTAGAAGATAACACAGGAGAAAATTGTCAGGACTTAGAGCTCAGTGAAGAGTTTTTAGACATAACCCCAAAAGCACAATTTGTAAAAGAAAAAAATTGATAAATGGACTTCATCAAAATTAAAATTTTGTGCTCTGTGAAAGACCCTGTTGAGAGGATGAAAAGACGAGCTATAGACTAGGTGAAAATATTTATAAACTACATACTCAATTAAAGGCTAGTGTCTAGAATATATAAATAGCTCTCAAAAATCAACAGCAAAAAAAGAAAACCATCCAATTAGAAAATGGGCAAAAAACATGAACAGACATTTCACTGAAGAAGATAAGTGGCAAATAAGCACATGAAAAGATATCAACATTGCATCTCAGAATGTCCCTCCACCCCCCCAAAAAAAAGATGTTCAACATCATTAGCCATGGGAAATGCAAATTATAATAAGAGATATCATGATGAGATATCACTACCCACTTACGAGCACAAGTAGAATAAAAAATAGTGACAACACCAAATGCTGGTGGAGATGTGGAGAAACCGAATCTGAATCACTTATACATTGCTGGGAAGGATGTAAAATGAAACAGACATTCTAGAAAATATTCTGAAATTTTCTTTAAAAATGAAATATGCCACTATCCTATGATCTAGCAACTGGGCCCTTGGGCATTTATCCTAGAGAAATGAAAACTTGTGTTCACAAAACCCTATAGTTACGTTCATAAAAATATATACACAAATGTTTATAGCAGCATTATTCCTAATAGCCAAAACTGGAAATAACTGAAGATGTCCTTCAATGAGTGAATGATTAAACAAGCAATGGTACATCCATTTTATGGAATACCACTCAGCAATAAAAAGGACTGAACTATTGTTACATGCCACAACCTCGCTTAATCTCTAGAGACATGCTGAGTGAAGGAAATCAATCCCACAAGGCTATATACTGGATTATTCCATTTGTATAATATTCTTGAAATGACAACATTATAGAAATGGAGAACAGATTAGTTATTGCCAGGGGTAAAGGAGAGTGGGAGGGTGAGAGGGAAGAGGCTATAGCTATAACAAGGCAACATGAGGGATCCTTGTGGTGTTGAAAATGTTCTGAACCTTGATGGTATCAATGTGGATATCCTAGTTGTGCTACTGTACTAAAGTTTTGCAAGATGTTACCACTGGGGATAACTGGTTAAAGGGCACATGGAATTTCTAGCCATTATTTCTAATAACTGCATGTAAATCTACAATTATCTCAAAACAAAAAGTTTAAATTTTTTCTGAGACAGGGTTCTCACTCTATTGCCTGGGCTAGAGTGCAGTGGCATCACCATAGCTCACTGCAACCTCAAGCTCCTGGGCTCAAGCTATCCTCTTGCCTCAGCCTCCCGAGTAGCTGAGACTACAAGCACATGCCACCACACCCAGCTAATTTTTTATTTTTTGTGGAGACGCGATCTTGCTATTGCCCAGGCTGGTCTTAAACTCCTGGCCTCAAACGATCCTCCTGCCTCCCAAAGTGCTGGGATTATAGGCGTGAGCCATGTCTCCTGGCCAAAAAGTTTAATTTTTTAAAAAATGTTTCCAATAAATGAACAAATAGATGGATGGGAGTTCTAATGTTTTCTTCCCACATCATAATGGATCATTTTAGGCAGAACAGATCCCATACAGATGGCACACCCAGTCTTAGAGATCATTGCCATATGATGCTAGTCCCCACTGAGGCTTTGAGTCTCTTTATTTTCTACATTCTTTTAAAGTTGTCTTCCTCACATGTAAATCTGATCATGCTACTTCTCAAAAGCATTAGTCTTACATATAAGGGTTTTCATGATCTAGCTTTAGGCCTTTACCTAATATATGTATCTGTACACTGAACTACTTACAGTTTCTGTGCAAAATCCTGTCTGAGTGTGAGAAACCTGAGAATACGCATAATGTCTTATTTTCATGTGCTTATGTTATCTCTAGTTAAATTATCTCTAATGCTTAGAGTGTTCCCAAGCACATATTAGGAGTGCAATAGGTCAGGCCTGGTGGCTCATGCCTATGATCCCAACACTTTGGGAGGCCAAGGCAGGATGATCACTTGAGGTCAGAGTTCAAGACCAGCCTGGCCAATGTAGCAAGACCCCATCTCTACAAAAAACTTTTTAAAAAAATTAACAAGGCATGGTGGTGTGCACCTGTAGTCCCAGCTACCAGGGAGGCTGAGGCAGGAAGATCACTTGAGCCTAGGAGTTCAAGGTTGTAGTGAGCTGTGATCACACCACTGCACTCCAGCCTGGGTGACAGAATGAGACCCTGTCTCTGAAAAAAAAAAGAGAGAAAGTGCAATAAATCTTGCCTTGAAGCCCACTGTAAATGTTTATTACCTTTGCTTTTAATCCTAAGAACCCAGAAGTATTGATTCTGTGTTGCCTTCAAAACACTAACCTGCAATCACTCCTGCCAGATACACCAGCCCCACTTGGAGGCCTTTGTGGACCATTTCCAAGGGAATACCCAAAACGAGCTGCATAGCAAGGTTCCCCAAGATGTGCTGAACTCTGCAGAGATAAACACAGTTGTCAAATATTATGACTAAACCAAGCAGTTATTTCCTTGGTAGACTAACAAGCACTGATGTATTGTTTCTAGTTAAGGACTTGCCTAACTAGAATTCCATTTTCCAAAGTCTTTTAGCAGGGAACTCTTTTTTTAAATCTTGCCTGGGGCTTCAATATTTAAAACAGATAAAAGGGCAATTGAGAAGTATAAATTTTACTCCTTGACTCATGAAAAGAATGATATAAAAGTATAAATTTATTTAACTTACTTTATTCTGCTTTGTAACAATTGCTTATAACATCAAACAGAGATCAGTGAGGCAGGTTTAAGGAATATCAACTTGAAATTAGGGAGTTTGGAGGACAATTACCATCTTATGTCAGCTTCAGCATCTGATTTTGTTTCCATTGCACAATTTTCAAAAAATTCTAATTTACTGATATTGAATTAAATTTCAATAGGTTTTTCAACATCCTGTCTTGCAAAACTCAGGATGTTCTTTAATAAAACAGAGATAGCAAGAGAAAGTTAATTCCCGTTCTACGTTAAAAAGTTTACCTAGCAATACCAACTAAAGTTGGTATCTCCCATGTACTACAATTTGGCATACAACATATTTGAGTACAGACGTTTTTAATTATAGTTTTTAAATTTTAAATTTTTTTTTGAGACGGAGTCTCGCTCTGTCATCTGGGCTAGAGTGCCGTGGCATCGGCCTAGCTCACAGCAACCTCAAACTCCTGGGCTCAAGCGATCCTCCTGCCTCAGCCTCCCGAGTAGCTAAGATTACAGGCACATGCCACCACGCCTGGCTAATTTTTCTATTTTTAGTAGAGACAGGGTCTCACTCTTGCTCAGGCTGGTCTCCAACTCCTAACCTCAAGCAATCCTCCACCTCAGCCTCCCAGAGTGCTAGAATTACAGGCATGAGCCATCACACCCAGCCTTAAATTTTAAATTTTAAATGAAATCATATTATCTTACTTGTCAAACTCCACAAGCATCTCTGGAGAATCTCTGAACATAATTTGAAAAATTCCCACATTAGAGTAATCCGTAATTTAGTTGCTATGTAGCACAATGCTTTATTTTTTTAAAAAAAAAGAAGATTTCAGATTAAACTAGAAAGTTCAAAGACAAAATAGGTGTTGAATCTTCCACAGTGCCGCAGCTTTCATATTAGTTTTAAGGATTGTGTTTTTGCATTATCATTTACTTAATAAATATCCAGCAGATCATGGAAGAGGTCCTCTGGGCATATTGTGCAGAACAGATTCCTTACCTTTAAGGTCATGCGTACAACCATCCACGACTATCGCTGTCCAAGCCAGCTTCAAAGACATATGAGAGGTAATATGTAATTCAGCACAGAGTAGTCTAGTAAAGACAGTTATACTAGTTTTTTGGAGACCTCAGACATAAAGGGGATTAGAAATAACTGCTCCTGAATTTAAATGAGAAGGACAGAGAAAGCCGTCCTGTTCTCTGAGGACACCTTGAGGACTAGGTGACCAGTACTACAAAAACCCCAAAGAATCACCCCACACATCCTTTCTGCTGTGCAACAGCAAGACTAGAAGTGGCATGAAAATGAGATCCTGTCATATACCCAAAATAGAAATACTAATTGTTTTCATCCAAATTTTATCTGCCCTTCAAGGTCCAACTTGAATCTATGTCATCCGTGACTCCATCTGCTCTCTGCTCTTTCTCTCTGTCTGTCTATATCACTGTGGCTACTCCAACACCTGTTTCTCTTATCCCTTGTCTCCCTCTAGTGAGGCTGGAAGGGCTAATGTTGGCTTTCCTGACCTCTCTGAGCCAGGGGTAGCCATGGCACAAGGTTCTGGCCAATGAAATGCAAGTAAGAACACTGTTAGGAGGCTTATAAGAGAGTTTCTGTCTTGACAAAAGAGATGGACGTACCAGTACCCAGGACCAACCCTTCGCCTTCCCCTTCTTTTTGCTTTGAATGCAGTTACAGCCGCCAACTTGCAGCCATGACAGAAAGGCCATGGGAACAGCAGAGATGCCAGCACAGGACCAAGAGCTCTGGCTTCATTAAACTGATGTACCAACCACCTACCTCTGGGATTACTATCTAGGAAAAAAAATAACCTCCATTCATTTAAGCCCCTGTTAGATTTTTTTGTTTCTTGCAACCAAGAGCATTCCTAGCTTATATAACCCCATAGGTCACATGTCATACACGGCCTTGCAAATTCTTTTTCAGTGCCTTACTATGTGTCAGGCACTGTGAAAATTATAGTCTCATTTAATCACAACAACCTTATGAGGTAGGTTTTATTACTCCATTTTATAGATGAGGAAACTGAGGCACAAAGAGGTTAAGTAACTAATGTATACTATAATACTATATTGCCTTACATTACTATTTAACTGACTATTCCTCCTTATAATTTTAAAGTCCTTGTACACAGGAGCCATGTTTGCTCAGAACATACCTGTTAAATGGAAAACCAAAGTGTGGAAGTTTCTATAGAAACTGAACAATTGGTGATTTTGTCCCTGACTTGTCAAGCCTCTGAGCCTTGTGTCCTACTGTGGATGCTGTTTAGCCATTGGCCAAAAGAGTCATCCTTTCAAGTCTACAGCTGAGTAGATTATGCAGACAAGGTTGGCCTCACCTGAAACCACAGGAGTCCACCAGAGAGGTGGGGCCAGCAATAAGCTTCTCATTACCTGCAGTAGGCATGATGGATCATAGATGCTAAGTGAGGTCATGAAAGGCCATCAGCATTTTAGGCCGGGGTGCAGTGGCTCACACCTGTAATCCTAGCACTCTGGGAGGCCAAGGCTGGAGGATCACTTGAGGTTGAGTTCGAGACCAGCCTGAGCAAGAGCGAGACCCCTCTCTACAAAAAAACAGAAAAATTAGCCATGTATGGTGGTGTGTGCCTGTAGTCCCAGACACTCAGAAGGCTGAGGCAGGAGGATTGCTTGAGCCCAGGAGTTGGAGGTTACAGTGAGATATGATGATGCCACTGTACTCTAGCCTGAACAACAGAGCAAGACCCTGTCTCAAAAAAAAAAAAAACACCAAAGAAAGAAAGAAAAAAAGGCTATCAGCATTTTAAAAACTATAAGCACAATTAAAAGGCAGGCACTGCATCTCCTATTGCCAGTATTATTCCAGATGAATAACAGTGTTACCTACTCATCAATATGTTCATGAATTAATTTGTTTTAAGTGTGTGGTGGGGAGGGGACTGGTAATTCAGCTCCAGCATTTCATAACCTAAAGGGAACATTTAACAACATCAGATAACTAGTGGAACATACTTTTGGTTTAGTGATGATTTGGTCTCTTCTCATTGATATTTCTATATAAATACCAACATTGGGCAGTTACAATGCAATGTAAAGTACACTGGCCTTAGAGTTAGCACTAGTGGGTTGAGGTCCTAGCTCTGCAACTTAGCTGTGTGACTTGGGGCAAGTGACCACATCCTCTAAGCCTCAGACATAAAACAGCAGGAGTAATACCAGCCTCGTAGGGTTGCTGCGAGGCTCAAACATGATTATGGGCATGAAAGTGCCTGATCAATAATAAAGCACTGAACAAGTTCGAGGTTACAATGACTTATAATCACCTCTGACATCAGTGACTTGACTGTCATTCCTTACCCAGCATGTACCAGCATGTACGAGATAAACCTCCAGACTTCCTCCCTCTTCTCGGGACGGTAGATGAAGGGACTCTCCAAGATGCCCGTGTCCAAGGTGATCCACTGTTTCTGAGGCTTCCACACCGCATAGTAAATAAACACCGCCAGCTGACACGGAGGGGCAGACGTGAGTGCTAACCACACCTTCTCCAGAGGGTGGCCCCATTAAAACCCCTGGGCAGTAACTTCGTTCCAAATGCTTACACTCTCAAGTGGCTCCCACCACAGCATGGGCTAAGAAGATGTCAGGAATTAAATTTCTCTGCCATCCCTGCTGCAGTCATGTCCCCCACTGTGGTCATATCCTACTTCCTCCAGTGGTGAGGAGCAGCGCTGGCCGCCAGTGTAAAGAAGACTCTCTCTGAAGCCCCTTCCCCCCGCTCTGAGACACCCTACTCTCTGACACTGTGTTCTTTCTCTACCACCCTCACCCTCTTAAACACCCACTGCCCTCGTCTGCCCACCCCCACCATCTGCTCTTTCATTTACAACTTAGTGTGAAAGGAAGTCAATGCTGCTTCTAAGGAGTGCGCAGGAAAAGGGGAAAGTAGCAACTTGACAGTGGACAGACCTGGCAAACACTGCCTTCGCCAGGTGATGAAGGGGAATGCCCCAGTGAGGTCATGCGATGTCCCCTACTCCCTGGAATAGCGTGACTTGGGAAGGGCACTGCACCTCTGTGCTATTCTTCCCCCAAACCCATAACTCCAGTCTAGTCATGAGAAAAACATCAGACAAACCCAGACCTGGGGGCAGTCTAAGGGATACCTGGCCAGTCCTCCTCAAGAATAGCCAAGTCAAAGAAAAGAAAGCCTGAGAGGGCCGGGCGTGGTGGCTCACGCCTGTAATCCTAACACTCTGGGAGGCCGAGGTGGGAGGATCGCTCAAGGTCAGGAGTTCGAGGCCAGCCTGAGCAAGAGCAAGACCTCCGTCTCTACTAAAAACAGAAAGAAATTAGCCGGACAACTAAAAATATATAGAAAAAATTAGCCAGGCATGGTGGCACATGCCTGTAGTCCCAGCTACTCGGGAGGCTGAGGCAGGAGGATCGCTTGAGCCCACGAGTTTGAGGTTGCTGTGAGCTAGGCTAACGCCACGGCACTCTAGCCCAGGCAAAAGAGTGAGACTCTGTCTCAAAAAAAAAAGAAAAATTTAATAAATAAATTGGTCTTTCTAAGAGAAGCAGATCTCTCAGCACCGGCGCCATGACTCTTCTATGAAAAATTGCCCCCTTCATAGCACGCATTGTCTGGGCAGTCATGGTTTGTACCATGGGACCTTACCCCGTTCTTCTCCAACCCCCCCCCACCACACACACACACACACACACACACACACACACAGTTGACTGGAACATGGGCACACCGGACAAGCCACAGGCCAGAAGGATATGAGGGAGAAGCAGAAAGAACCTGATGACCTCCCAGTTGCATATAATCTCACAACAAAATCCCTCGAGAAAACTTAGAACTATGTTTCTTCTTCCAAAACAGCCTTAACAAAAGCGTCTCCTGGGAGGCTCACACCTCTTACCTGAGCCATGAGAAGCTTGTTCCTCATGATAGTGAATTTTATGTGTCAACTTGGCTAGGCTGTGGTACCCACGTATTTGCTCAAACATTATTCCAGATGTTTCTGTGAGGGTATTTTTTAGATGAGATTGATATTTAAATCAGTAGACTTGAGTAAAGCAGATTCCCTCCATAATGTGGGTGAGCCTCATCTAATCAGTTGAAGGCCTGACTAGAAAAAAGACTGTCCTCCCTTAGGAAAAGGGAATTCTGTTCCACAGACATAGCCAAAAAAGAAGGGAAAAAAAGAGAAAAGGAATTCTGCCAGCAGAACACCTTCAGATTCAAACTGCAACTCTGCCCTGGGCCTCCAGCGTCTGCCCTATACATCTTGGACTTGCTAAGCCTCCATGATTGTTTGTACCAATTCCTTAAAATAAACCCCAATCTCTCTATCTTCTACACACACACACGCACACTATTGTTGTGTTTTTCTGGAGAACCCTGACTAATACAGTCCCTGATAAGGAAGCTGAGGCATCAGTGGGAATTAAGAGAATTACATCAGGGACTTCCCAGTGCCCCCGAGTCACACAGCACAGGCAGCCATGCTCGGCCTGTCCCTTTGTGAGATACCCGGTGTGGGAGAAAAGGCTGGGTGTCATGAAGCTCACGCAGAGGCTAGTCCTGGCCCAGTCACCAAGATGTGACCTTGGGCAAGTGACTCCACCTCTCAGAGCCCTTCACTCTTTTCTGGAGGCTGACTAGATAAGAGACTAAGAACATACACACGCTGCCCAAAGCAGACACCGTTGGAGGATCCCCTTTCCTTCGTACTGAAATTCGGGGGCAGCCTTTAACTCTTCTAAGCATACGGCCCCAGACGGACCTTACGAACAAATCTAAGTTGTTTCCTGAGATAAAGCCCATTTGCAACCCCAAGATTATTTGGCTTCTAAAGACCCCACCAGCTGAAATGACAGGAAGCCACTGAAATTGCAGCCACTGCTGGGCAGGAGATTTGTCTGACAAATGAAACTCAACCCCTGGTTGAGAGTGACCAGGGGCACAGGAAAGGCCTGCAAAGGCAGCTCTGGAGAGGGCTAAGGTGGAAGTCAGTGTGGCTGCCTCATCCGCACTGAGCTCTCTTCTTACATGTTTCCAGTCTCTTCTCTAGACCTGAATCTAATCCCCAGTTTATTTGCAACCCCCCAGTGCTACACACACCAGTGTCTACCACCACCTGTACTCACCTCAGCCAGGCTGATGGAGATGATGAACACCGGTGGGGGGAAGCAGTTAGCTCTCTCCAAGTATGTTACTCGGGACTTTTCAGGAAGCATCCATTTTGAGACAATCCTGTGGACCTTTTTACTCTTGGCAGGACCTTTACCTCCCCGATCCTCTCTCATTTTCTCCTCTTCCTCCGGCTCTTCTTTCATCTCTCTCCCCATATTCAGATTCACACTCTCCATCTCCAAATCATGAGCAGCAGCCATTGTCCTGGGTCCTCCCTCCACCTGAGAGGGACATGAATGCCAGGGAACAGGTGACCCTATAGTCTCCAGGCCATGGCTCTTTCCTGGGCTGTCTGGCACAACTGTTGGTTTCCAAGGCCTTTCCTGTGTGTTAATAGAAGGCAGCTGAAGATGGTCAAAATGGTCTAAACCTCCTAAATGGCCCGAAAGAAAGTTTTCACTGTAACTGTCTTAAAAAGCATGAGCCGTGGAGCCAGATGACTGGGATAAAAACACAGCTCTACCACATATCAGCTGTAAGGCAACCTCAGGTAAGTCACTTAAGTTCTCCAAGCCTCAAATTATGTATTTCCTAAATTGTGGTCAAATACACATCACATAAAATTTACCATTTAAACCATTTAGAGTGTACAATTCAGTGGCATTGAGTACATTTACAGTGTTGTGTGACCATCACCACTATCTAGTTCCAAACTGTTTTTCATCACCACAAACAAAAATGCCGTACCCATTAAGCAGTTAATCCCCATTCCCCCTCACCCCAGCCCCTGGCAACCCCCAGTCTGGTTTCTGTCTCTGTGGATTTACCTGTTCTGGATATTTCATAGAAATGGAGTCACGCAATATGTAGATATCATACAACATGTGCCCTTTTGTGCCTGGCATGTTTCATGCAGTGTTTTCAAGGTTCATCCATGTTGTAACAAGGGTGAGAATTTCCTTCCTTTTCATGGCTCAGTATAATACTGGGTTGCATAGATATTCTACATTTTGTTTATCCATTCATCTGCTGATGGACATTTGGGTTGTTTCTACCTTATGGCTATTATGAGTGTGCTTCTGTGAACACCCTTGTACACGTTTTTGTTTGAACATCTGTTTTCAGTTCTTTGGGGTATATACCTCTGAGTGCAGTTGCTGAGATAGATAGCAATTCTCTGTTTAACTCATTGAGAAACCCTCAGATTCCATTTTAAAGTAGGGATAATGATACCACTTACCTCATAGCATGGCTGGGAAGATGATTTGAGATAATGAATGTAAAGCATTTAGACAGTATGTGGCATATAGTAAACACTCCGTAATTATTGTTCTTGGCTATGATGGACAAGTGGGTGTAGAGCTGGATGGATGGGTAGATGGAAGGGATAGAGCTGAGTCTGGGCCTACCTCACACTGCAAGTTAGTAGGAATCAGATCGAATTCAATTTAGTTTCAAATGAAATTCATTAGGCAAATTTTCACTTTATAATAGGTTATATTCAATAAGTTGAAGAAGAGACTTCTTTTATTGTTCTTTTCTTTTCCCCAGCAACTACTCTGAAAATAAAGGTTTTTTCCCTCCCCTGCATCTTCCACCCTCACCCAGCCAACCCCCAGGGTCAGACATTAAGTCTGTAGACATAGCTATTTTATTAATTATCCTTGAATACTGATTTTTTTCTAGTTTTTGGCACTTTTCAAAATTGATAAAACTAGAGTGTGGATTTAAGATCAGCAGCTATTAACTGCAAATATTAAAGCATTTAAAAAATAAGTTCAACTAGGGACAATTAACATCGTATAAGCCAGGTGTAATCCTAGCACTTTGGGAGGCCAAGGCAAGAGGATTGCTTGAGCCCAGGAGTTCAAGACCAGCCTGGGCAACACAGCAAGACCCTATCTCTACAGAAATTTTTTTAAAAATTTAGCCAGACATGGTAGTGCACCCCTGTAGTCCCTGCTACTTGGGGGACTGAGGCAGGAGGATCACTTGAGCCCAGGAGTTGGAAGCTGCAGTGAGCTATGATGACAACACTGCACTCTAGCCCGGGCAACAGAGCAAGACTTTGTCTCAAAAAAAAAAAAAAAAAAAAGTACTGATTTTAAAAATTAGTAACTTAAAAATGCCACACACAAAAAAAAAGAACAAAAATGGTCCACAAAACACTGTCATTCCCTTTTGAAGGTTGCATGTCTGCTTTCTGTCTTGACATATGCAGTAAAGTAGACAAGTGGCTCAAGTGGCTCTAGCTACTTTAGGCTCTAACAGATGAGCACATTGGTATCCATTTGCAGCATTTTGTTTTTCCCTCTCTTCTCAGTCCATCACTATGACACTCCGACTTTCATACCTGTATGTTTGCCCTGATCCGTGAGGACAGAGGCCTGGCTCTGACTCATCTCATCTCCGGCACCTGGTGCTGTGCTGCCCACAGACCTCCTTCCAGTCTCTGACACCACCCACCCCCCATCTCTCCCACTCCTGTTTATCTTCCACCCCACTCCCGAATTTCTGAGCACAGTTTACCACCTTGGATATTACAGAGCAGATTGGCAACAGTGAAAAAGACTGATAATATCCCATACTTATGCAGCTGTGTGGAAATGAGGGCAATGTTTGAGATGTAAACTGATGCAGCCTTTCGGAAGGCAATTGGGCATCGTCTATAAAATATAAAAAGCACGCACCTTTCAACAGAACCATCCTACTTCTAGAAATCTATCCTAAAAATGTATTTGAGCAAGTATACAAAGCTTTATTGCAAAGTTGTTCGTGCAGAACTATTTATAGCAGTGAAAAATTACAAACAACCTAAGCGTACTTCGATGGGGTTGTTGCATTTTCTGGCAGTTCTAATTCTTAGGCAGTTCTTTACGCTGCGCTGAAATCTGCTCACCAGCACTTCTGCTCCTGGGTCCAAGGTTTCTCTCCCTGGGGCTTCACAAAGTAAGTTTAATCTAAGGTTAAGTGGTCATTAATTTTGTTCTTGCTTGGGCATGGCCTGTATATAAACTCTATGGGCTCTATAGGTCAATGTTGGGATACAACATCTGGAAGAATGCATTAGAATTTTTGGAGGCCCAATTAAATAGAGCAAGAGTCTCAAAACAAAACAAGTGGCAATGATTACAACACATTCTAGTCTCACAGAGATATAAAAGCATCCACAGCTATTCGGTTATTTACTTGGTCACTCTTGGTTACACTCATGGAGTGGATATTTACTGCACTGACTCTGCTTTCTTACTAAGCAAGCCTACCTCTTATCTGCAGCAAGTTGCTGCCAACTCTGTTGAAAAGCCACAACATACACAGATCAAAACTGAGTGGCACTGCCGTGAAATGTTCTTATCCTACAGGTAGGGAACAACTGGAGGAGATTATTAGAATGCTGGTTAAAAATGGAGAGGTTCCTCCTGCACACCAACAACCAAAACCCTTCCCTTCATGTTTAGCAAGTATTCCTAAGAGGAAACATAGAAAGAACTTCCCTACTTCCTGGCCTCACCTAGAAGAAGCATTGCTTGTGTTATGAACCACGGAGCCAGTGTGTTGGCCAAAGATTGGCAAGGGCAGGACTGTGTTCGTTTACCCAGAACAGTTGACTATCTTTAAAAAAAGAATCTGTAGAAAAAGAGATTTACATAAGAGACCTTTGACATTGGTAAGGGATTTTTCCAAAGACCTTTCAGATGCCATAATCCACTATATACCATAGGGTCTCCCAAAATTACATTGTAAACTATAGCCAGAAAATTTTAAGCAATTCCGCGTCAGTCCTTAATGATTCTATAAATGCAGAAGTAAAGTTACTTATAAAATTAGTTATTTGAGAATTATTAACTATAGTCAACAATTTGCAGCTGAGGTCCCAAAGATAGAAAGAAAATTTGCTTAGTTGTGTCTCTACTCATCTTTTAGTGATGTTTAATCTCACTCTTGAAGAGCAGCCTCTGCACTGGCTGATTCTCGCTAAAAGAACTTCCCAGAGCTCTTTTCCTTGTATCGATGTGACACACATCATGGATCTATTGATAGCAGAGATCCCGGACACCACCGAACTTGACATTCCGTGCCAATTTATGCAAAACTTTTACTTACGGCACACACACACAAAAGTCACTTTTTCAGGCCTCTTCATTTCTCTTCATTTCTGTCACTGGCACTGTCAAGTGATTTATTTTATGAGTCTTTTCTATTACTCAAATAAGAAACAAAGGTTGTCATCACTGCTGGCAAATGACATAAAGACTAGAACTGGTAGAGAATAATAAAGTCATGTGAGATGTCCAGGTGGACCAGCAGCCCTGGCCAAGCCAATCATTCAACTCTCATTCATTCACAGTGGGCCTTTGACGGTAGCTAATAAAATATCAAAATTATAAGTGTTGAATCTGCAAATGTCAATGACTTCTGGTGTATTCTTTTAACATTTATGTTGTGGTCATTTGTCAGTTTTCTTGGGGAATTCCTCGTCTGCTCTTGGTGAGCAGTAGGGAACACTTCCAACTACGGATGCTAAAAATGCCCAAAACTCACATTTCTGGGTCCCTAGGCATCTAGGGCTCAGGGACGTGACCTATGCTTTGCCAATCAGATGCATTTGCTTAGGAGTTTTGAGGCCACAGCTGGGGATGGGGAAAATTCTTTACAGTGGTTACAGTGTTGGCAGCAGTATCTAGTGTCCACACAGCCTTGCCATTGGGGTCAATGTGGCATCCAACATCCAATGCCAGCTGTATCTGTGACAAAAGCCGCAGCACTGAGCACGCAGTGGCAGTGATGGGGCTGCCCTCACCCACCGGGCCCTGCGATGGGATTTTGCTGTAGTTCTAGGTCTCTGGTCTCCCCTTGTTTCTGCTTATTTCTCACTCCTGGTTTCTGCAACCTCCCGGTGATTCTGTAGCTGACCCAATGTGTTTTCAATAAAATTCACTTCCTGATTTAATAAGCCAGAATCATTTTCCTTACCTCGTGACCAGGAACCTGACTTGATAGACCTAAATTGCCAAGAAATTCTTCTAAACTCTCTCCGGAGTCTTCCTGTTGCAAGTCAAACTCATTTCTCGTGGTGCGTTTGGGAGACACAGTGAAGGAGCACAGAACCAGGTCTGTCTTCTGGTCTAGACTGCCACTTCCTGGCTGTGTGGCCAGGGGCAAGTCCCCGCCTGGCGCTAAGCCACATTTCTCTCACCTGCGCAGTGAGCGTCTTCACCACCCCAGGAGTTGCCCTAACTCGCTATGCCTTAGAACCACCAAGGCATCTGTTTTTCAACATTTGTATTCACACAGATCCCCAGGCCCTATTCCCGAAGACACTAATCGAGCAGGGTTAGCAGATCTCCAACAGGCAGACCAGAAGAAGCAGAGGCAGCAGCACCTTGGAGAACCGCAATCCAAGGATCTCCAAGGCCCGCTCCAGTTCACGAGCTCTGCGATCCTCTCACGGAGGGCAGACCGCTCCACTGCTGTATTCTTTGCACCCAGAACCGTTCCCAGCACATAGTGACTGTCCAGAAAAATACTGGTATCTGAGAAAAGGGTTTATGGAAACTCTCTGCACTGCCTTTGCAACTTTTCTGTAAATCTAGAATTCTTCCAAAATAAAAAGTTATTTTAAAAAATACAGGAAGGAAGGAAGGAAGGAAAAGAGGGAGAGAAAGAGGGAAGGAGGGAGAAAGAGGAGGAAAAAGGGAAGGAGGGAAGGATTCTAACCACCCCACACTGACTAAGTCTTCATATCACTTTATGTTGACAGCACCTCCTACCAACCTTTTCCTCTGCACATCTGCCCATCTGTCATCATTCCACCATCAGTGAGTTGTCAGGAGAGACCTGGGGAGCCACCGTGTTGTAACGGGCTACCAAAAAGGGCTTGTCACCTGCCTGTAAGGATTACCGTTCCTTGTGTTTTGCCCTGTAAAGACCCAAGTTTGCTCCCAGCATCCACGTTTGGTTTCACTGGGCCTCAGTTTCCTCAGCTGTAAAATAGAACTCACTTCTACCCTGAGTATCTTACAGAATTGTTATAGGAATCAAAAGAAATAATAGCTACCGTAATAAGCACCCACTTACTGCGTGTACTCTATGCTTAAACCCTTCGTGTGCATTCTCTTCATTAATTTTCACAACTTTGCAAGGTAGGCTAATAACATCCCCATTTTATGGACAAAGGAACTGAGGCTCCCAGAGTAACTGGCTCAAGGTCCTACAGCCAGCGAGGCGAGGGCTGGGAGAAGAGCCCAAGGCACCAACTCCAAAGCCCCTGCGTGTTCTCTGCCCCTGTGATTTCCAAGCACCAAGTGTTATAGAAATGTTTGTCTTCTTTATGGTTATTTTCATCCCATCCTTTCCTCCCCCCTTATCTCTCTCTTCTTCCTCCAGCTGCCCAGAGAGACCCAGACTAGAGCCTGGGAGTTCTCAAACGGAAGCTGGAGAAGAATTAGCAGGTCATTACCCCTGGGGAAGGACATTCCCGCCGTCTCCATCTCTCCCGCAGGGACTCCCAGATGGAGACAAGTGTCGGGGACAGGAAAGGACTTGCCTCTCTAGGAACCCAGAGGACTAAGTCAGGCTCACCTTCCCTTCTTCACCTCACCCAGGAGGACATTGACAAGGCCAACACCCTTGGGACAACTCCTCTTTGGTAGAAACTTTTCGTCATTAGCTTGCGCTGCTTTCCCAGCTGCATCCAAACAAGTTCTGAATATCTGAATGTTTTTTTTAAACAGCTGGCCCCACCCATTCATCCGTACCAGGCGGGCCCCTGCAGGGCCAAGTCCAGCCTTGATGTGGCCGAGAAGCCTGGGGAGGCTGGGCAGCAGGCTGTGCTGGGCACGGCCAATTGCCGCACAGCTGGGCCTGGTGGGGAGGCTTTTGGTGGTGTTGCTAGGCAACCTGGGTAATTGGAGAGGCTGGATTGGGCTGCTGGGCCACAGAGATTAACAGCCTCCTTCATCACGCTGCGGACCATCATTATGCCCTTCCAGAGGCCTGCAGCAACCTCTTTGTGGTTATAGCCTGAAAGGATGCATTTTTAGCTACAGAAATTAAGAACTGGCTTTTCAATATTATGGGTTTGTGGTTGTGGTTGTTTTCTTTTTGCTACATCTCTGCGGATACACTCGGAATAAATAGGCAAAGATTTAAAAACAAAAAATGCCTTCACAGACCCTCATCTCCAAAAGTTTTCCTTTTTCCTGAAGCAAAGCACATTTGCCCTCAATATTGAGGACAACTAAGGTAGGGACACTGTGTCTCCTGAGGTCTCACCATGGCCCACTCTGCAGTAAAAGCTTCTTCCTTGCAACCTCACCGATGGGCTGTGGTTCAGGGTAGGGGGCCCCTCAGCAGAATAGTTTCTTTGGGACCCTCCCATCCAAAGACAATCACAATACCTCACCCTTTCCATTCTGTAGAACCACTCTCACTTGTATGATTTTGGTGGATCCTTCTGTCTGTCCTGTGAAGAAGACATTATTGTTCCCATTTCACAGATGAACAACTAAGGCAAAAAGGGCAACCATGACCACATACCTAGTGACAGCAGAGCCAGGGCAAAACCCAGTAATCTGGGACTAGATCCTGGGCCTCTCCACCATGCCACATTGCCTGCCCACAGAGCTATTTAACATATGACATATATTTATGTACCCTAGAATAATAGTAATAATAGTAATGATAATGTACACTGGGGTAGAAGACATAGAAATTACATCCTAGAACTTTTTTCTTTTTTTCATTTTTTTTTCCCCTTTGGTGAGACAGAGTTTCACTCTGTCACTCAAGCTAGAATGCAGTGGCCTGATCATACCTCACTGCAGCCTCTAAAACTCCTGGGTTCAAGTGATCCTTCTGCCTCACCCTTCCTAGTAGCTGGGACTACAGGCACATACCACCACACCCCACTAATTTTTCTTATTTTTTGTAGAGATGGGGTCTTGCTATGTTGCCCAGGCCAGTCTCAAACTCCTGAGCTCAAGTGATCCTCCCACCTCAGCCTCCCAAAGCACTGGGATTACAGGCGTGAGCCACCACACCCAGCACATCCTGGATCTTATGCTATCCTCAACACCTCATCCTTGTTGATTGTGATTGAGCTTTTAGAGCTGTGTCATGGCCCTAAGGAATACAGTCTGAAAGAATTCCCGAAGACAAACACACTGTTGAAGTGAGTTAACAGACTCAGCACAGTAGAGCACTGAGCTGAAGGAAAACACTGACCCTGAGCCACTTCCTCCTTAATTCAAGGAGAGCTGGCTCAGCCCCCTAAGTAAGGAGATAAAATCATTGCTTTCATTAGATATTTGTAGGTATTTTTCCATAAAGGCTTTCACTGCCTCATCTAGAATATTTTTTCAGTAGTGGCCCATTGATTATGACCAACTGTTCTAGCTTGCACAGGACTAGGAGTTCCTTGGGATGTAGGACTTTCAGTGCTAAAATCAGGGCAAATCAAGGACAGTTGATCACCCTCTCATGGACCACCTACATCACAGTATGTGGTTGGTTAGGCAACCATGGCTGGTTCTAATCCTAGGGCAGTGGTTCTTAACCTCAGCCGTACATCAGAATCATCTGAGCTCATCCCAGATCCATGGAATCCGGGTCTCTGGGGCTTGGGCCTGGCACTGGTATCTTTTAATGTGCAGCCAAAACTAAAAATTTCTGCCCTAGAGATTTGAATGCAGAGGGTCTAGGCTCAGGGTTTGCCCAGGAATTCGCATGAATTTTTAGTAGCTCCCAGGGGATTCTTATGTACACCATGTTTTTATAACCAGTGAATGCTTATGTGATGTGTGCATTCATGGGTAAGCATTCCCTGAATGCCTTGTATGTGTTACGCTCTGGAAACACACAGAAAAAAAAAAGAAAAGAAACCACCTCCTGTTCCAGGCCCTCCCTATTCAGTGGGGAATAAAGACCTATAAATTGTCCTGACATAGTATATTGTGATTTAGATTTAAAAGTGGGTCAGCTCCATCAGGGCGGTTATGGCTGTTCAGTTTCCAGAAGCCTGGTGTGGTAGACTAAAGATGGAACATATAATTTGCCATTCCTTCCACTGAGAGATAGGGTT
>RJWJ010013558.1:0-39657 GCA_004363605.1 Indri indri | reverse complement strand
ATGAACCAGACCAGGAGTTGGCCAAATCCCGTCCACCGCCTATTTCCGCAAATGAAGTTTTACTGGAGCATTTATTCAGTGTCTCTGGCTACTTTTGGGTCACAATGGCAGAGCTGAATAATTGTGACTGAGACCATATATGGCCGGCATAGCCTAAAATATTTACTATCCAGCCCTTCACAAAAAAAGGATCTGCCAATTACTAAACTAGATCACTAGACCAAAGGTCCCTGAGGGCATGGATCGAGTGTGTCTTGCTCACACAGCTGCATCCCCAACGCACACCACGGTATTGCACATATAACTGAAACATCTGCTGAAAGAGTAGTGTCCACGCACAGCAAATGTTAAAACTGATCCCTACGATTCCTTGGTAATCAGACTACCTACAGAGCATCCTATGAGAAGGTGATGTGCCAAACAGTTCAGTAATAACCTGTCAGTAACCTACGCACCGGGAGTATGATTCCTCTTTCTCAGCTGGGGTCTACCTCTGCCTTTTCCTAGCTGTGTCCAAGTAACTTTTCCTCACTGACCCTCAATATTCTCACCTGCTATACAGGCAGACAATACAAGGCAAAGTCACTGGAGTATTTAGAGATAGTTTATGGACAGCACCTGCCACGTTACCACTTGTTTTCTCCAGCACACACAGTAAAACTGGGCAAGAATCACCTAAGTTTACTGATACATAATAGCAGAGACGTTCCCAGGGGATAAATCACAAGCACAACCAAGTCTTTCATTCAGTATTTAGTGAGGACCTACTCACTGAGTGTCAGAGACTTCTGATAATAGAGTTATAAACCACAGCCACTCTTCTCAGAGAACTCCGGGAAATACTGGGTGCATGGTTTCAACCAATTCTAAACTTCCGGGGAAAGCTTTAGAAGTTGGAGATTAGTTTCGAAGCCCTGATCATCCAGTTTGCCCCTCTCCTCATCTAAGAAACTCTCCTCTATACTGAATAAAATGACAAAGCTGGACATAGAAGCTAGAATTTGGAATAACATCTAGAATATCAATTATCTGAGGTCAACATGTTAGACTGTTCTATTTTAGTGCAAAAGTGTTACTACGTAACATAAAAGCATAACATGAAAGCACATACATGGTACAGTTAACTAAATTGTGAAGATTTTATCCATTTTTTTCAACACACACATCTATTTGTTTGAACACACACACTTACTGAGCATCTACTATGTAATATAAATAAAATGCCTTCATGTTGCTTCTTAAAAAAGCCTATAAAATAGCCTGTCATGTGTTATGACACCATGTCAGAATGCTCCAAAACATTTTTTTAAAGCTAGTGCTTACTGCCCAATCCTGCCCAGTGAACATTTTCAGGCTTATAAAATAATTCCAGAAATAACGTGGTAATAAATGTTTTAACTTCAGTTATAATCCATTCATAGATAATTTCAGAATACTATGGTATGACAAAAATGCTATAAGAAATTCAGGATTCTACAAATAAATGTGTGATTTTTAGCTCAGCAGGCACCTAAGGGGTTGTTATGGTTTAGCAGTACACAGAAAAGGCTACAGAACTAAATTAGAGTATCTGCCTTTGGAAGGAGTATGATTCAATTCCACTAAATGCTGGAGGGGACACTATGCAAGCAGCAATTTATATTACTTAGACAGCTCGATGGTACCTTAATGTAAGAGCTCCATTAAGGGCCAAAAATTTCTGAAGATCTAATTAAAGAAGGTGCCTTGTAAATGTTTAGAAGTCCAGACATGGATTTGCTTTACGGTGAAGTGGCTGTTTTAATAAAAAGGTCATAGAATCAACAAAAATAAAGCTGTTGTTACAATATTTACTCAAATCTCCTTAGAAGAAAATGGGTAATAAAAGATGCCACCTAAGAATAATACTTAGAGTACAACTATTTCAAGAAACTATTTTAAAAACCTTCCAAGGGAACCACACAGGGCAAATGACTTACAGTATTTGAAAACTTATTCAGCAAGAAAATTAAGCAACACAAAGGCAATATTGGTGGTGGCCTCCCAGAGTGCCGGGATCATAGGTGTCAGCCGCCGAACCAGGTTCACTCTTAAACCTATCACCAAGAGGTTGTATACACTGAAATTTGTTACCATATACTTTTATGGTACATTACTTCATATTGATTAAAGTGCTCTCATATCAACTGTGTCGTCAAACACACACAGCAGCCAATAAAGAAGACAGGACAAACTCTGTGGTCCCATTTCAGAAGTCGAGTGCAGTAAGGGAAAGAATAAGAGTTTTTGAGTAAGACAATTTGATTTGAATTCCAATCCCAGGCATACTGTTCAGCCTCAGTTTCCCTGTCAGTAAAATGTAGACAGTTTTTGAGGCCGAAGTCAAGTATCTTGCACACATAGTCAATGTTTCCTTCCAGCATCCCCACAGGAGGCAGGACTACAAATTCACACACCTACTCCGACTAATTAATAAAGCTCGAAGTAGAACATTTTTCAACTCCCATGCTCAACCTCTCCATATTCAGAGGTTCAAAAGGTATTCAAATAGCCAGGCCTGGTGGCTTGTGCCTGTGATCCCAGCACTTTGGGAGGTTGAGGCCAGGAATTCAAGACCAGTCTGGACAAGACTCTGTCTCAACACAAAATTAAAAAATTAGCCAGGTATGGTGGCATGTGCCTGTAATCCTAGCTACTCGGGAGGCTGAGGTGAGCCCAAGAGTTAGAGATTACAGTGAGCTATGATTACGCCACTGCACTCCAGTCTGAGCAACAGAGCGAGATCTTGTCTCTAAAAAACATAATTTAAAAAAAAGGTGCTCAAAAGATTAGTCCTTGAGATACTCTGCTGAAAGTTTTTTGTTCAAGTAAATTTGTGAAATGCCACTCCTCTTGAAGATTCACAAAGAGTGTGTGTGTGTGCGTGTGTGTGTGTGTGTGTATGATACAAAGGCTGTGAGAAGTCTTGCAATAAAGAAACCTAGCTGAATTCCAGACTTAGCATTTCCCAGAAGTGCATTTAATGGAATTCTTTTCTTGCATAATTACCATAAACATCCACACAGACCTTTCTTCTAAACATTTTAGGAACATTGGTTTTGATAAATTCATGTGCAATAAGTTACAACAAATTAAATTATAATAAATGATATCAACAATTAATAACAAATATTACTATAAAATACAGCACAAGAAACTATCCTTTAAACAAGATCCCTGAATCATTCTTTTGCAGCCTGCCTTGAATTTGCATGTAGTCTGGTGTTAAAATCAGAAAAATGTATTTAGCCAACCAAGCCATTTGTATTCTCAGATCTCAGACAAAGATTCCAACAAGTGGCTCATAATGTCACCTAGCAGAAGACACACTGGGGAAAAAAGGTGGGGGAGGGACATTCTGTTTTGTTAAAAAGTTGATTTGCATGAGGTATCTTATCGCCAAATGCACTTTCCAAGAATGGTACATCTCTAATGACACATTACTGCCCCTCCAGTCACCTAGCCCTGGTTTCCTGATGACAGCAGAAAGCAAGGGAAAGCCAGAACCAAGCTAGTGAGCTAGAAACTATAAACCACAAAAATGAGGAATCCCTTTTACTCCGAAAACCAAGAAAGCAGTTATTGTCACAATCAACAAGAAAAAAGGAAAGTCAACTCAAGTACTAGCATTTGAGCAATCCTGATTTTTGTCGCAGACGTCTCCGGTGTGTTTAAAAACTTTGGAAACATGCCAAACTAGATTTCTTCTGAACTTTTGCTAAGATGTCAAAGTACTGGGATTGTTCTAAAAAAAAATGTGTAAGTGGTTGTTACATTTGGAGGTCCCAGAACTGTACGTGAATTGTATATTATATCCTACATCAAAAAACGCATTCTTCGCAGATAATTTTTTAAAATAAAACTAAAATAGAATTTAAAAGTCACGCTTCTCAGTTTCCGGGAAGATGTCTATGTCCGTCTGTCTGTCTGTCTCTCAAGTATTACTGTTATGCAAGGAGCTCTAGTTAACACGAACTTGCGTCTGAAATGAAGTCTGAGCCACATAAAGAGCAGATGAGACCTGAGGAATTCTTCCAAAAATTATACTAACATTTGATATTCACTTACTCTGAAAGACGAATAGAATATATACACATATAAGAAAGGCGCAGCTACAATGCAAAGTTGTAAGCTTGTGAATTAGGTGAAAACAAGTGTTTGCTAACCGTGACATCCTACAAGGAATGTTCTGGATAAGAGCATCAAGCTTCTGCGGTTTTCTGAGAAAAATGAATGGAATCTAGTAAGTGTCCTGTAGCTAAAAAAAAAAAAAAAAAATCAGCGCTACGAACCATAGAGTTTAGTCAAGTAAAATAATACACCGTGCAGTTCGGCCACCGACGCAGGAGTGGGAAGGGGCGAAGAGCAACCGTTGTCGCTCAAGATACCAGGGCTTCCAGAAAAGTCGTCGTGACACTTCAGTCTTTTCTTTTGGAGGCTGAAAGCCCCAAGGACCACATTTAAATCGCCGCCGCCTCGCCAGGCCCGCCCCAGCACAGAGAGGACGCTCACCTGCGGACGAGGGTGCACACCTGCCGGGTGAGGGGCGCCCACGTCTCCGGACCCCGCCCCGCCGACCACTCCCATGCCCGCTCCCCAGTCTGCACCCGACCGAAAGCAAGGACGGGGGAGGGAGAGGACGGGGCTCGAGGAAGAGCATTCCCTTCCTCCCCCCATGGGAGACGCGAGGCCAGCCACCCCGCCTCTCCCAAGCCTCGCGTCTCCAGGGCGAGTCTGCAACACTCAGAAAACAATCTTAACTGTTTTTAAGCACAAATGACGTCCCCGCTTCCTTCCGCCCCTCACCTTCACGAAAGCAATCGGGGTTGTGGTACCTTCGATATCTAACAGGATCACAGTGACTTCCGCGGGCACCGAAAGCACGACCATCTCCCCTCCGGATGCTAACGGGGCCTCGGCCTACGGGTGGGGAGGGCGGAGGGCGGTGCCCGCGGCGCGTCCAAGCGCGGTCCTGGGACCCCCACAGCCCGGCAGGATCTCGGGGCGGCGACCGCGCGCTGCCTGGAGCGCTTGCGGGAGAAGCCACCTGCGCACACCTGGAAGCCGACAAGCGGCCGCGCCGAAGCCGCGAACTCGTGAGCGGTTCCGGGCAGTGGCCGAGACCACGTGGGCAGGGGGAGGGGCGGCTCTGACGGGGTTCCGAGGGGGCGGGGGAAGTAAAGGCGCCGGCGCCGATTGGCCAGCACAGGCCGCGAACGCCGTCCGTCAAAACGGGCTCTGCGTGGGCGGGAACAAAGAACGAAAGCGGGAGCCGAGCGCGCGGGCGCGCGCCCTCCGCAGACTGGTAGAGCGAGCGGGAGAGGCCCGGGGCACGTGCCGACGGAGCCCCGCGAGTGGCGCGCCGGGGATGTGAGTGCCCCCTGCCCTCTACCGCACCCAGCCCCTGCCCGCCCACTGCGTCCGCTTTGCATATTGACACTGATCCGACCGGGCCCCCGCCCCGCCTCCCGTCCGCTGCCAGCGCTTCAAGAGGCCGCGCCGGGCCCGGTCTCGGCCGACCCGCTAGGGAGGCCCGCCGCGCCCCCTCGGCTCGCGCGCCCGCTTCCTGCTCGGCTGGTTCCAGCCAGCTCGGGGACAAAACACGCGTGCGCGGGCGGGCGGGCGCGCCGCCTCAGCCACCGCGCCGGGCGCAGTCCGCGTTGTTCCGGAGCAGTCCGGCCGCGGCGCTGGTCGATAGCAGCGGCCGACGCAGCAGCTCCGCGCTGGGGGACCGCGGGCGGAAAAAGGCGGGGTTGACGGCTCTGTGCTGGGAGCGGGCCGGACCGGACGCCAGAGACAAAGGCTCCCAAGGCAAGAGGGGCTGTGGCCCTGCGTCGGCGCCGCGCGGGATTTCTGGCCCCAGGACTTAACGTCCCTTCGTTTTTCTCTGCGGATTTTTCTCGCATCCCGAGCTCGTGTGCCCTCACGCGCGACCTCGCCGGGAGGGCCGCGATGGAGGTCCCGCCCCGGCTTTCCCATGTGCCGCCGCCATTGTTCCCCTCCGCTCCCGCTACTTTAGCCTCCCGCGGCCTCTCCCATTGGCGGCCGCGGGCGCCGCGGCAGCTCGCCCCGCTCCTCCCTTCGCTCGCTCCCAGCTCCGCCCGGCAGGGAGCGCGCCGGGCCCAGCGCCACGTCACCGCCCAGCAGCCCTCCCGATTGGCAGGCGGGGCGGCTATAAAGGGAGGGCGCAGGCGGCGCCCGGATCTCTTCCGCCGCCATTTTAAATCCAGCTCCATACAACGCTCCGCCGCCGCTGCCGCCGCGACCCGGACCGCGCGCCAGCACCCCCCTGCCGACAGCGCCGCCGCCATGGAGGACATGAACGAGTACAGCAACATAGAGGAGTTCGCAGAGGGATCCAAGATCAACGCGAGCAAGAACCAGCAGGATGACGGGTACCGCACGCTTGTCCCCTCTCCCCCCGTGCGCCGCACGCGCCCTTCGTCCCTGGGGAGCCGCGGGCTGTCCCCTTTCTGGCCCAGAGGCGATTCCCCGCGTGCCTGCCGGGCCCCGCTAGCTTGAAGGGAAGGAGAAACTAAGGGACGGAGGGGGTGACTCGAGAGGCCCGCGGAGGGTGGGGGAAGGGCGGAGGGGTGGAGGAGGAGGGCGGCGGCGACCGGGGCCCGAGTGCGCAGGCGCCGCCTGGGGCCCGGGGGGAGGGGCCGGCCCGGCTGCTCTGCTTGCTGCAGCTGCCGCCGCCTCTTCATTGTGTCTGCGTTACTGTCGCGCGGTTTTCGGGGGGCACTTTAGACACTCGAGGTTTGGACCCCAGTAGACGACTGGTCCCCGGATTCCCGGGACACTGCGTGATGAGTTCTTAAGGTGGAACGTTGGCTTGACAGCTGAGCACGAGCGCGAGTTGCGAGGATCAGTTTAGGAAGTTGGGCCTCCTAACCCTAAAGAATCGGGGCGGAACCGTTACCGTATTTTGTTCTCGCTTAAGCTTTGGGTTGTGCAGCGTGGAAGGCAATCTGTTCGCTGGCTTAGATAAGTGACCTCGATGGAATTTCAAGATTTTTGTGATCTGTTTATATGCGGCTGTAAACATAGGTTAGATCGGTTGCGCTCGGGGGATAAATTCCTCTGTTATTTATTTCACGGTGTAGTTAGTTCCAGGGCTGAAGTAGTTATTGAAGTTACTGCCAAGCTTTAAAAAAAAAAAAACAACTTTTATTTCTAGTAAAATGTTTATTGGAGGCTTGAGCTGGGATACAAGCAAGAAAGATCTGACTGAGTATTTGTCTCGATTTGGGGAAGTTGTAGACTGCACAATTAAAACAGATCCAGTCACTGGAAGATCAAGAGGATTTGGATTTGTGCTTTTCAAAGATGCTGCTAGTGTCGATAAGGTAGGAATGCGTTCTGCGTTTGAGCTGCTTTAGTGTATTTTTTGCGCATTGTTGTGGGGTTTGGTTGTGTATTGCTGTCAGATTAAATAAATCTGTCTTCTAGGTTTTGGAACTGAAAGAACACAAACTGGATGGCAAATTGATAGACCCCAAAAGGGCCAAAGCTTTAAAAGGGAAAGAGCCTCCTAAAAAGGTTTTTGTGGGTGGATTGAGCCCAGATACTTCTGAAGAACAAATTAAAGAATATTTTGGAGCCTTTGGAGAGGTGTGTGGTTATATTTACATTTTTTTTTTTTTTTTTTTTTTTTAGAGTTCGTCCCCGGTCCGTTTTTTATAGAACAAATTCATGTTTCATGTGAGGAAGGGATTAAATTACTGCTTAAATCATTTCCAGTGACCATACCTTAATTGCTGCTTTCTATGCTATAAAGGAAATCAATTGCTTAATCTGTTTTGGCCACAACGTGGGTACATAAATGTGGTCGGTGTTCCTAAATAAAGGACGTTTTACTTTTCTTTCAGTGCTTCACATGTACAGCGAATCACTCTAGGTTGATGTTGATCATAAAGCTCTGGTGTTTAGACAGAAGACATCCGATTAGAGTAACATGTTAAGTTGAAGCTTGAAAAAGACCTGTGGCATTCTAAAACCCTTTGATCGCTTAATTTACCATCGCTGGATGATTTTGAGTGTGTGTCTTGATTTCAGATTGAAAATATTGAACTTCCCATGGATACAAAAACAAATGAAAGAAGAGGATTTTGTTTTATCACATACACAGATGAAGAGCCAGTGAAGAAATTGTTAGAAAGCAGATATCATCAAATTGGTTCTGGGAAGGTAAAGCCATTTAATTACATTAAGTGAAAATTTTGAGAGTTATTTTAGTGAAAATTTTTTAATCTGTTTAAAAAGATTAGAATGGCTTAATTTTAGACTTCAGTAAAAATTCTGTTTGCTTTTTAATATGTTTATAGTGTGAAATCAAAGTTGCACAACCCAAGGAAGTATATAGGCAGCAACAGCAGCAACAAAAAGGGGGAAGAGGTGCTGCAGCCAGTGGGCGAGGCGGTACTAGGGGTAGAGGCCGAGGTAAGACTGACTTGCTGGGGACGACTCCATGGTTTAAGCTGCGTGCTGCTGTATGTGAGCGGGCTCGTGGGAGAATGCAGAGCTGAATTTAAGCTGCAGAGCATTCCAACATGGAAAGATGCTCAGCCTGGTGGGAAGGGAGGAGGGGGAGTTTCTTTGAGTTTACTAGTTTTGAAAACCTGTTCAAAGTGCAGCCACTTTGATAGTTGGTGTCATTCCTGATAAAATTATACCATTACATGATACACCATGGTGCGACGGGTTTTCTCAGGTGGGAGTCCTTGTTTTAAGCAGGACAGCCTAGGTAGGCTGAAGTTGAATGGTTTTTGCATTATAATTTAAGAAGCTTGATACTGGCACAATTGGCCTTTCTGCGCCCTTTTTATAATACCCGGAAAAACACTTTCTCAAGCAGCAGCAACATATATACACGTCCATTCCATCTTTTCAGTCAGGGTGAGGGATAGGAATGTGTCATCTTATGTTAGGATTGGGGGTTAGAAGTTGTTTCCTAACAATCACTGTGCATCGTTTCAGGTCAGGGCCAAAACTGGAACCAAGGATTTAATAACTATTATGATCAAGGATATGGAAATTACAATAGTGCCTATGGTGGTGATCAAAACTATAGTGGCTATGGCGGATACGATTATACTGGGTATAACTATGGGAACTATGGATATGGACAGGGATATGCAGACTACAGTGGTAAGAATATTTAACTTAATCTCATAAGCCAATGATATTAAAATTCAGTGCTGTACAATCCCATTCTGAAATATTTGTGTGTGTATGGGTTTTCCATTTATTGAATTGCTTCGAGTTAAGCTTTTGGAGTATGTTATAGTCATGGGGCAATTATACTAATGCGGAGATAGTATGGTGGTTATAAATGTGCCTAGGTTGTGTGATTTATGACTAATAATGGCTGCTGAAACACTCTAATTTAATATTTGTTTAGCATGCAAAGATTTGTGTTTTATAGTTTTTTGATGTTTGTAAAGAAACCATTTCATAGAAAACTGTATTAATAAAATTTTTTGTATCTTTTCAAAATAGGCCAACAGAGCACTTATGGCAAGGCATCTCGAGGGGGTGGCAATCACCAAAACAATTACCAGCCGTACTAAAGGAGGACATTGGAGAAAACAGGTGTGTATAAAAGTACAAGACACCAGTAGAAATGTCTTAATTTAATTTAAAGATCAATAGACAAATGAAAAATAAGTAAAAACAAAATAACACGTAGCCCGTTTTTACTAAATTGTTGATTTTTTTTAAATTGCTTTATGAGCCTGTTTTGCCTAAAGTGTCTATAGATCTTTAACTTTAAAGTTTTATCTCACCTTCTTTAGTAATACAGAAAAACTTAGGAGTTTTTCTGTTTGCTTTGTGTACCAGGTGGTCTAGAGGAATAATTAAACTTTTTTAGAACTATTAACAGGTAAAGTACTGAAATGGGTACAACTTAAGGAAAACAAGAATGTTGTCTTCTAACTCTGACATTATACCTTGTTTGTACCCGCCAGCGGGAACTTCATTGCAGGCCGTGTGTCACCCTGACCACGTCTATCTCTGGGGGTCGCACGTTGCGGGCAGAGCGCAAGGCATACACCAGAAAACGCTGTCCTGTGGTATGGTCTCTTCCAACTTCATGTACCAGCGTAAAGATTAAAGTGGAAAACTTCAGACTTTGGCTTCTTTTTTAATCTTTTTGGAGATTAAGTGTCTAAACTTAACTTAAATGGTTTTTTACAGGAGTTAAAGTACATAAATGCCTTTTTACAGCTTAATCATTTTGGTCTTCTGTTTAGTGTTGTATTTCAATTGTGGAGCCTCATTTTAAGTGTTCATTCTTTAAGATTTAATGCTTGCTTTTTCTTTTTATAGCTAATAGTGAAATCTACAAACCAAAACAAGAACTTTTAAATCTGGGATATAAATTAAAGATCATATGCAGAAATCAATTTATGTTCATGTAATACAATAAACAAGCCTATTAGAAATTTGTTTGTGGTAGCACTTTACTTGGCTTACTAGAGATGCTTCTAGTAGACCTTAAGTTAGCACAGTTCAACCTGTGAATATGGGGAGATTGCATTCCCCGATTCTTTACTGAATAGGTTTGAATTTAATATTTCAGAACTCCAAGGTGAGTTTATTAATTACTCAAACTGTATTTTGCCAGTAAATATGCATGTGATCTTTAATTATTGAAGAAAAGAATAAAGTGAGGACTTAAAGCAATTCATGAAAGTGGACCTTTAAAAGCTTGTCAGAGTTTCACAAATCTAATTGCTATTTTGTTTTTGTTTTTAGGAGGAGATGCTAACGTAACCCATCTTGCAGGACGACATTGAAGATTGGTCTTCTGTTGATCTAAGATGATTATTTTGTAAAAGACTTTCTAGTGTACAAGACACAACTGTGTCCAACTGTATATAGCTGCCAGTTAGTTTTCTTTGTTTTTACTTTGTCCTTTGCTGTCTGTGTTATGACTCAATGTGGATTTGTGTTTATATACATTTTATTTGTATGATTTCATGTTACACCTCAAATAAATGCTTCCTTATGTGATTGTTTTTCTGCGTCAGGTACTACATAGCTCTGTAAAAATGTAATATTTAAATAAGCAATAATTAAGGCACAGTTTATTTTTAAGGGAGTATTGATCCAAAGGGAGACATTGTGGTCCTTTACAAGTAGCCAGCCACATTGTCACCCTGCTCCCCAATTGGTAGATGTATTTTGTGCTTTTAAGGCTTCTTCTCCCTGTTAACTGGTATTTCCATCACACCTTTGAATAGCGTTCTTTCCCCTGTGGATATCTGAACACATTGTCATGAGGCTGTCATAGTATTGTGATTAATGGAAGCTTTCTAGTAGACCATGTGTCTTCTGGACTGTATTTTTTAAGAAAAGTACCTTTTTAACACAAAGATAGTAGCTCTTCTTGCTTTGTTCCTGTCTCTGGAAAGCCATTTTTAGTTGCTAATTATTTTGGCTTTACAGTTAAATCAGCGGTCTGCTAGAAAAAGCTTCAGCTAATACAGCGCCATGACTTTAATTCTCCTGATAAAAATGCAGATATACACAGGAAAAAGCTCTGTAAAACTGTGGTAGGAGCTACGGTTTAAGAGCGTTGGAAGTAGTTTTAAAACAAGGTTTTGGCAGATAGGTATGAGATTATCCATTGACGTTAGATTAAAGTTTGAAGTAGAGGCAGAATAGCTAATTTAGTTGTATTCTGTTGATATGTCACAGCCACCACAACACTGAAGAAAGTATTTTCTATTGGGGCATTCTTAGGAAAAGTTTGTATTACAGTTAACTGTTATACGCTGTGCAAGTTAGAAAAAGTCATGATAGTAAATCTCATTTTTAATGCAATTAGTGCATGAACTGAGTAGTTAAGTATTTCCACATTCAGACATAGGAAGGAATAGTGGAAAAAGGTATCTTAAGTCCTAGGTGTGTTAATGTTGATCCAAGTGTGACTGAGTCATTACGGTGGATCTTCTGGTGCATTGAAAAACATCTAGGCTTTAGAGGACCTCGTGGGTAAATACAAGCTTTGAATTTTGCCTTCAGCGTAGTTATTGGATTTAGGGAAGCCTGTTTCCCTGTTAGCTGCTGGGATTGGCATACATGTTCACATGCAGAGTAGCTTATCTCAACCAGTGTGAACCTGCCTTTTTTTATTTTTTTTGGTTTGGTGCCTATAACTTACTTTGTTCCACTGATGTTTGTACTTGCTGGGCTATGAAGTTACAATGCTCTTGGCGTTTTTTGCTCCTGTTTTGCTATTTGACCTTACAGCCAGGCCAAGTACCAGTGTTGGCTGTTGCAGGGGATTGTGTTTATTAATTATAACACACAACTTTAGGGAATGGAAGGGAGTTCGTTTAAGTTGTGTTGTCAATAGGTGCAGTGTCTAGGGTAGTGAATCCTGTAAATTCAAATTTATGATTAGGTGACAAGTTGACATTGAGATTGTCCTTTTCCCTGATCAAAAATGAATAAAGGCTTTTTAAACAAAATGCAAACTCTTCAATCAAGTCTTGATATGTATGACTTTGAGAAAATACAGTGTCTAGAAATTACTGTCTGAGATGTTTTACATCGGATTGATGGGGGAGTGAGAATGCACTTGGTTTTTCCTCCAGGGGCTTTGGACTCTAGATTTAATTCAGTCTTCAGGGTCTGTCAGTTCATTAAGTAATTAAATTTAAAATAGATAATGCTAAGGCTAAGTGCTCTAGGCACTTGTGGTTGGATGAACCGTGAAGTTAGCATCAAGGTCTCATTCTTAAGAATTTAAACAGGAATGTGATGAATTTACTGAAGAGGAGGGAGCAGAAATGGATTCTAAGGTACCCATGACTTAAAAACATACCTAGCCTGTGTATCTTGATAAATACTGCTTCCTGCATTGGTGTGACCAAGTTGTGTGTGGTACTCATCCTAACAACCTTAGCAGTTTCATTGGTTGACATGTTAGTGTTCCATAGTCTCAAGTCACTTTAATGTTAGGACTATTAAAAGTCGAAGTGTCTGGTGGGAGGCTAACATGGATAAGCAGAGCCTCATTCCATCACTCTTCAGTGAATCTTTTGTAATGGCAAGCATCCTCTGCCAATCTTCATAAAATTTAATACAAGGGCATCTCTGAACAATCAAATCAACTGCCCATTACCAAGATTTGATGTCCATCGCAGTATGCTAAATTTCACCAATTGTGCGAATGTGTGTATATATACCATTTGGATTGGTTCTAGTTTTGAGCAAAAAGTCATTAGAAAATGTATTGCCGTAAAAATATGGACTCTTCTTTTAGGACTGGTTGGGGTTTTATAAACGGTAGGAAAGGATACAGCAATGTTGCAGGATTACAGGGTAATGCTGAACATTCTGAAGGGTTGTGCTGCTTTTAAGTGCAGTTTGATCTCTGGTTTTACCCTTGTGTCAGCACCCATTCAGGGAGATCTAGCATAATCCTGGAGGATAGTGGAACTGAAGTGTAGTTTGAAAAACTGTCAACCTTGTTACTTACAATCCAGAAATTTCAAGGAAAAAATGCCTAAGATCAAAGACCAGCACAAGTTAAAAATGTGAGAAGTAACTGCAGACAGGTTTTTCTATACTGTTCCAATGATTATCTCCTTTTGACAATGGGACCAAAAATGATTCTCTTCACAGAAAAAAAAAATGCGTATCTGTACATAAATATTTTAAATTTACTTTCAGGTAAATTAAGAGACTTCTTTGGAAGCCATCTGGTTTAACATGGCTTTAAATTGTTGGCATTTATCGTTTTATTGTAACTTACTAAAATTTATTGAATTTGCTATCATTGCTGAGGTTGCACAAAGGGAGTTTCTTCACGTGTTCTCTCCCTGGGTATTTGTCTTGGCTGGTGAACAGTCGTACGGCATTGTTTGTTTTATTCGCAAAGGACAGGGATGGTCTACCCCACAAAAGGTCTTACTCAAGACCTCGATTAATCCCCTAATTTTCAAGTTGAGGAAGTTAGCTAATTGAAAATATCAACTCCAATTACATTTTGGAGTCTTACTAAATTTCTATCAAACTCCTATAAACTATCAGCATGTCCTGAGACCTGGCTCTTCAGCGGAAGCATTTGTCACTTCTGGGAATGACCTTTAGGTATTAAGATTGATCAGTAATCTTTAATACACTTGGTTTATGAGGGCTGAGATTTTTTGTGCAAAGTAGGAATGTATTTCAACTGATCCGTTCTGTTCCTTGAAACTTGAGCCTGGATAATCCTGAGTAACTACTCATCCTGGGAAAAGATCTGTCCTGTGACATTGACAGTGATTATTTAGAGGACTCTTGACCCATGAGACATTTAGGGCATATACATTTTTCATACACATTTTCTTGCAAGCGGAGCAATGAAAGGGTGTGAGTAGTGGAGGCTAAGTGATATTTTAGGATAGTTTAAAAATATTTCATCACCAAGAAAGCCTTTAAAGGGTTTCTCCCCATATGCAATGTTTTGAATGGCTTTACTTGTGATATATAGTCCTCATTATGTAATGGCATTTCTATTAACAAAGGCACATAGCTGTCAGAACTTCTACCGTGTGATAATCCACATCATACTACCAAGTTATTATAACGCCAGCCCAAACCAGTATTTTTGTCAGCTTCTGTACATTTTTTTAATGATATGGGAACTCCACCAGACTTAAAATACTGAAAATGATTCCAAGAATTTTCATTACTACTGTCTAGAACTTTTTAGAACTATACTTAACCAAACATATCATTGGAGATAAGGAAAAAGAAAGGATATTTTTGGAGTAAACATCATTTTCATAATCTGGAAAAGTGGTATTTTAAAATAACGTGGGATAAGGATACTATTATAATTTTTTAAAATTATACATTTGCCCTCAGGAAAAAACCCCAAATAATACCTTTGATCTCATCTAATATACATCTCTTTTTAAATTTTGTGTAATGCATGTAACATAGGTCATAGGGCCTGTCAAAACTAAGAGTAACTCTACTCGGACCTAGTATTTTCTTTATATTAAGATTATTTTAATGGCTATTAGCCTGATACTTCAGAATACCAAGGTACGACATTAGCAAAAGGGTGTTTATTTTTCTTCTAATCTCTATCCAAAACAGACAAATTGAGACATCCTATTCCACTTCAAATTCTCTCCTCAGGGTAGGATTTTTTTGTTTTTTGTTTTTTTTAACATCCTGGACCCCAAGAGAGGAGGGTCTTCTCATTGGTGGCAGATACAGAGATTTGCCAACGACTCACAATCAGAATCCATGGCATTACCAGACTAGAGTTTTTAAAAGTATCTGAATCTTTTTTCTTCTGGACATAAATGTGAGCCCTATGAAGAAATAAAATCACTCTTCTCTTATTTCATCAAGCATACCAAAGGGCAACCTCTCTTTGTTCTTTAATAGAAACAGTCAAGCAGAGACTCTTAACCAGGAAATACATAGGCATTACTGTTCTCTTGATTGACAGTTCTGGGAAGGTATACAGACTTTAGTATAACTTGATGAAGAACAATGGTCACAGTTTATTAAGTTCATTTGTTGCCATGAGAAAGGGGAAAAAGCATTACATGAAGATGTCGAAATTATTCCAGAAATTGCTCGTAAGCTCATAACCTATCCTTTTTATATTTAGTATTACATATCCACATTCACAGGCATTAGCACAGTCCAAGATAAAGTGTAAGAGTTTATAAGCAGGTGTGCATATATACCTACCTAAGATCAAAGGTATTTAATTTTTTTAAAGGAGTGTATTTTTGCTTCTGCTTCCAGCAACTGTGGCCTAGGTAATTCAAACCAACTCTCCTTTTGAAGACAATTACGAAGTAGGATGAAGTAGTTTTTTAAAAAATACTGAACGAAGTGCTAAAAAGATAATGGGAAATTCACCTGGGAAAAATCTAGAAGATCAAAACCAAGAGAAGTAAGCCTAGTACTCCAAGCTGGCTTTGATGACCTTGCAGGACAAGAGGTGCAGAAGTCAAAAGCCTAGATCCAACCCCTAGTGGGGTCTCGATACCCAATTACCCCAGTAAACTGGTCTACAAAGGGCCACATCCTCAAGATAAGGGATTACCCAGGTTCCTCGCCTGGGTGGTTAAGGGAACCTCAATCACAGAATCTAGATTAAAATAATCCAAAAAAGATAAGGGGCCTCCGCTGCCTGGCAGAAGTAAATGAAAATCATTTCTCAAAGAAGGTACAGGCTTAGTCCGCTGAGGCTATCACAACACAGTACCACACACTGTGCGGATTGGCGTGTGTGTTGCCAAAGCAAGCACAAAACTGGGTGCTTTAAACAACGAATTTATTTCTCACAGTTCTGGGGTCTGGAGGTCTGAGGTCAGGGCCCTGGCATGGTGAGGTGAGGGTCATCTTCACAGCCTGAAGACAACTGTCCTTTTGCCGTACCTCACATGGTAGAAGAGGAGAGGGCGCAGGAAGGTGGAGAGAGAGGACACTCTGGTCTCTTCTTATTTTTATTTTTTATTTTTTTTTGAGACAGAGTCTCACTCTGTTGCCTGGTCTAGAGTGCCGTGGTGTCAGCCTAGCTCACAGCAACCTCAAATTCCTGGGCTCAGGCGATCCTCCTGCCTCAGCCTCCCGAGTAGCTGGGACTACAGGTGCACACAGCCAAACCTGGCTAATCTTTTTCTATTTTTAGTAGAGATGGTAGGGGGCAGGTGGGGGTGTCTCGCTCTTGCTCAGGCTGGTCTCGAGCTCCTGAGCTCAAACGATCCTCCCGCCTCGGCCTCCCAGAGTGCTGGGATTACAGGCGTGAGCCACCGCGCCCAGCCTGTAAGTGCCTTTTAATCTTAGATCCACCACTGCTTTCCATTTCCTTTCATATCACTTATTGAAAAAATGGGGCCAGGTGCGGTGGCGCAGGCCTGTAATCCTAGCACTCTGGGAGGCCGAGGCGGGAGGATCATTTGAGCTCAGGAGTTCGAGACCAGCCTGAGCAAGAGCGAAACCCCGTCTCTACTAAAAATAGAAAGAAATTAATTGGACAACTAAAAATATATATAGAAAAAATTAGCCGGGCATGGTGGCACATGCCTGTAGTCCCAGCTACTCGGGAGGCTGAGACAGTAGGATTGCTCGAGCCCAGGAGTTTGAGGTTGCTGTGAGCTAGGCTGACGCCACGGCACTCGCCCTAGGCAAGAGAGTGAGACTCTGTCTCAAAAAAAAAAAAAGAATCTAAAGTGCAAACCAATTATCAAAAAGACAAAAGATAACAAGTGTTGGCCAGGTTGTGGAGAAAAGGGAACCTTTCACACTGTTGGTGGGAGAGTAAATTATTTATTTCATTTCTTTATCATTAGTATCATTATTATTATTTTAAAGACAAGGTCTTGCTCTGTCACTCAGGCCAGAATATGGTGGCATGATCATATAGCTCACTGCAGCCTCAAACTCCTGAGCTCAAGCAAAGCAATCCTCCTGCCTCAGCCTCCTGAATAGCTAGGACTACAGGTGCGCACTACTACACCCAGCTATTTTTAACAATATTCTGTAGAGATGGGGTCTGGCGGTATTGCCCAGGCTGGTCTTGAACTCCTGGCCTCAAGCAATTCTCCTGCCTCAGACTCCCAAAGTGCTGGGATTACAAGGATGGGCCCTGCACCTGGCCAGAATGCAAATTAGTATACCCATTATGGAAAACAGTAGGGAGGTTCCTCAAAAAATTAAAAATAGAACTATCTTATGATCCAACAATCCCTCTACTGGGTATATTTCCAAAGGAAATCGCTTTGTTAAAGAGACACCGATATTTATTGCAGCATTATTCACAATAGCCAAGATGTGGAATCAACCTACATATCCACTGACAGATGAATGGAGAAAGAAAATGTGGTATTTACATATACAGTGGAATACTATTCAGCCTTAAAAAAGAAGAAAGTTCTGTCATTTGTGACAACACGGATGTACCTAGAGGACATTATGTTAAGTGAAATAAGCTAGACTCACAAAGACAAATACCTCATGTTCTCACAGGTGGAATCTAAAAAAGTTTATCTTATAGAATTAGAGAATAGAACAGTAGTTACCAGAGACTGGGGGGGGGGGACGGGATGGGGAGAGGATTGTCAACCGGTACAAAGTCACAGTTAGAAAGGAAGAATAAGTGCTGGTACCCTACTGCATAGTAGGGTGACTGTAGTCAACAGTAAGGTATTGCATATCTCGAAATAGCTAGGAGAGAGGATTTTGTATGTTCCCACGACAAAGAAATGATAAACATTTGAGGTGACGGATATGCTAACTACCCTGATTTGATCACTACACAATGTATCATGTATCAAAACATTATATTGTACCCCATAAATATGTATAATTATTACGTGGCAATTAAAATGTATTTAAAAAATAAAGTACAAATCATTATTTTTTTATTGTGAATTACACAAGTTTTACAGAGAATGGAGACTACCTTCCAATGTTTCCAGAAGTCCTGTCTTAGGATCCTTGGTGAGAAACAAAAAATATCACTCAATATTGAAATTTACAAATCACTTTCCCGGGCTTCCTTATACCGAGAGCATCGATCTGCGACCTCCGCTGTATCAGTCGGAATTCTCCTGCGTCGAACTCTGAGCCAGGAGCTAGTAAATCGAAGAAGCAGGGATTTTCTGGAATCGATGCTGGGACGGGTGGCAGCCACGGTGGCAATTGCTTTTCAGAAGGAGCAGTGGTTCCAGCAGCAGCATCCAGTATCTAGAATCGATGGCGTCAGTGTTGAAAGCAGCAGCATCTGCGTGCAGCAAGAGCAGCAGCAGCAGGAACAGGAATCTTTATGGATCCAGCTCTGGTCTGATTTTGGAAATATTTCCTGGATGACGGTCCCCAAGCATGGCTTTCCAATCCCTCCGGAGAGTCTGAGATACCAAAATAGTTATTATTAAATTCACTTTTAACTAAAAAAAAAAAAAGCAGGAATGAAGAATGGATATTTAACACACGTATTAATCAGAAAACTTCCACAATAGCAGAGTAAGGACATTGAAACAAACTATCAATATAGGCAACAACTGGATGAATCTCCAGAGAATGATGCTGAGTGGAAAAAAAAAAAACAAAAACAGTTCCAAAAGGTTACAGACTGTGCGATTTCATTTATGTAATATTTTGAAATGACAAAATTTTAGAAATGGAGAAATGGAATTTGAGCGGTGCCGGGGGCTAGGGATGGGAGGGGTTGCAGGCGAGAATGTTGTGGAAGGACAGTATAGATGCTGGAACTGGTCGGCGTCATGACCGTGTACATACACATGAAACTACGCATGTGATAAAATTATATAACATCCACAAAGCGAACTGGGGAAATGTGAATGAGATCTGCGGATTGTACGAATGTCATTTTCCTGGTTGTGATTTATACTGTAGTTTTGCAAAATGTTAACCTTGGGGGAAACTGGGGAAAATGTACCTGGGGTCTATGTTATTTCTTACAACTCTATGTGAATCTACAATTATCTCCAAAACACTTTCAGTTAAAGAAAAAGAAAGGTTTGGTGGAATTGCTAGCACAATTCTCACAGTGCAAATCTTATCGAAATAAGCTACTAGCCTAAAAAATAATCTATTATTCTTCTGTGGCAAATAAATAAATTTACATTTTACAATCAGCCTTTTAGCTTTTAATTCTTTATGAGATATGAGATATCTAGTCACCTGGGCTCAGAGCTGTGCTTGTGGAGAAACTTGCAAACTATCCTAGAACATTTCTTGCCGGAAAGATTAAGAAGTCAGGGAAGAGGCCAGGTGCGGTGGCTCACGCCTGCAATCCTAGCTCTCTGGGAGGCCAAGGCGGGCGGATTGTTTGAGCTCAGGAGCTCGAGACCAGCCTGAGCAAGAGCGAGACCCCATCTCTACTAAAAATAGAAAGAAATTAATTGGACAACTAAAAATATATAGAAAAAATTAGCCGGGCATGGTGGTGCATGCCTGTAGTCCCAGCTACTCGGGAGGCTGAGGCAGGAGGATCGCTTGAGCCCAGGAGTTTGAGGTTGCTGTGAGCTAGGCTGATGCCACGGCACTCACTCTAGCCTGGGCAACACAGTGAGACTCTGTCTCAAAAAAAAAAAAAAAGAAGTCAGGGAAGAAACTTTCCAGGCATAAGTAAAAAAGAGAGAAGACTGAAAACTGTGGAAGGAAGTGAGTGATTTCAAAAATTAAAACTAATGATGTGATTATTAATCAAGGTAGGTGTTTGCTCCTAGAGACTGATAGCCTGGCAGCCACCATGAAATTCTGTGCACTGTACCAAGTGGTTTAAAGCTGCGGTCCCCAACCCCCAGGCCATGGCCCAGTACCGGTCAGCAGCCTGTTAGGAAATGGGCTACACATGGCCACCTGGGCTTGGCCCCCCGCCCACCTCCTTCCATGGAAAAATTGTCTTCCATGACACTTAGGACCCGGGGGCTGCACAGAAGCACGTGAGCACTGGGCGAGCCAGGGAAGCTTCATCTGTATTCACAGCTGCTCCCCGTGGCTCGCATCACCGCCTGGGCTCCGCCTCCCCCGCCCCCACCGCTTCCTGGGGAAAAATTGCCTTCCGTGAAACCGGTCCCTGGTGCCAAAAAGGTTGGGGACCATTGGTTTCAAGTAAATTGATTTTTCAAAAGCTATCGACATGAGATAATATTTGAAGCTATGAGTACGTCACTCAGAAAGGGATTTGTAGTAAGAGAAGAAAGAAGACCAAGGACAAAATCCTGAAGAATAACAGAATTTAAAGAGAAGACAGAGATAGCAGACCAGAAGATCTCAGTGGCGGCATTCAGGGATGGTGCTGCCTTTGTCAATATTGGGATTAAAATTGAAAAAAAAAGGAATGGTCGTGCCACTGTAAACTTTATATGCCTCTTTGCAGAGGGTGGGAATGGGTATGGGTGGAGTGAAGAGGACTTTCTTTTTTTAATTCTATATACTTCTGTTTGTCTGGCTTTTTAGGATGAAACGGTATTCATGTGGTACTTGTATATTTTAAAATTATTGTATTATTTTTTTCCTAAGACTATTATAAAACAGCATAAAGTTATTAAAGTAAAAATAAGAATATAGTACCACCTAAAATAACACGGTGGTAGACAGTGTCTCCAGACCCGGAAAGAAGAGACAGGCTGTTAGACTGCGTGCCAAGCTTGCCACGCTGCTCGCTGCACAAGAGGCCACAATGAACTGGTTGCGAACTGAATGTTTGGCCACTTCCTGAGGAAGAGCACAGAGGCAGCCTGGGACCTGCTGTGGTCCACGCAGAGGTGCACTGTCTTCCCGGAGCATCTTGCTGGAAAGTGACGTATGGCCTACCGTTTTATCAAACTTGACAGTCATTATCTGCTTTTACTGATTTATGGGGAAGGCCATCCATCCCTTGTGGAAGAGACCTGGGATATATATTAAAGGATTTTTGACATCCTGGGCCACAAGATAAAGGACTTGGGCGTACAAACAGCATTCTCAACAGCGTTTTCAACAGAAGGTTGGCAATGGAAAGGAAGAAGAATGATATGGTGTGTAGACGTTTAGCTGCATAGAATTTGGTTTCCCGAATCGTATCTTTGGATAATCTTGGCTAGGGATAGAGTGCGTCCCTAAAGGACTAGAGGAAAATGCATTTTCCCAGAAACATGCCGAACTCAAGAAGGCTTTAAGTTAAATATTGAAGGAAAGGAGGAAATTCCAGGTAATGCTAAGCCTATATATGATAGAGGACACCTGAAATGACAGAAAATAACAGACAGAAACCTGAAGCCTGAAAGTTATCAATAGGAGACGGTATTTGAAGCTGAGCATAGATGAGGTCACTCTGTCTTCTTCTCCATTACTTTCTGAGAATCACTCTGCAGTTGTTGAGCCGTGCTTTGTCAGTTTCAGTTTTCGGGTCTTCCACAGTCAGCAAGGCCAAGGCCCAGAAGGCAGGGTTGGGAAGGAAGGGGGCTGGCAAGCCTCCCGAAGAGGGCCCACCGGGTGGCAGTATCTCAGTATGCCTACCGCAGACCAAGGTCTAGTTCCCAGATTTCTATGTGAAGATGCTGCTACCGTATAATCAAACTCACAAGACACCACTGCAAATTCCAAAACCAGTTCATTAATTCATTAATGTACAATTTTAAGGACAAGAGAAGGCTTCCCTTCCAGTAGCCTGGACTTTTATGGCTGCCACAAAGGGTCACACCTTCCTTGAATGGGGCTAACAAGGAGGCTGAATTATTAATCCAAGAGGGACTAACCCACAAAAAAAAAAGATGAACATTCATCTTGAGGGATGCAGGAAATGGTAAACTCTGGTTAGCTATTTCTAACCCTACAAAAAAGAACTTCTCTCTAGTGACGAAAATAACCATACTTACTAAGTTTGGAATTTCAAACTGGAGAGAGCAAATCACTGCAGTGTTGTTTTTATATTTAGTATATTCAGTAGAGTATTAGGCAGCCATTATAATTTTAGGTATGAAGAGTATGCAGCAAGGAATATAGGATATATATTATGGTATGATATCTGACCAAAAAAGTAGGATATGCAATTGTATTTTATATTCTCATTTCATTGTTTAATGTAAACACATAGCCAGGTTTGGTGGCTACTCAGCTACTCAGGAGGTTGAGGCAGGAGGATTGCCTGAGTCCAGGAGTTCGAGAGTTCCTTGGGTGATACAGCAAGAACCCTGTCTAGGAGGGGGGGGAAGCAAACACATAAAGAAAAAAACAGATATGAAATACATAAAAATGGTTATATCAGGAAGGTAATCATATGAGTGATTTGTCTTTATTTTCATTGTTTTTCAAAGTGGATAAGACTTTTTAATGATTAAAAAAATTAAAGCTGTATTGTAAGAATACAGTGACTACTGTCTTTTTCTTTTCAAGTCTCCCATGAGACTTGATTGGGTCATTAAATCATCCAGCCTCATGTTATTTTTTTTTCCCCTGACAAAACTGGTTATTAGACTAGTAGATCAGCAAATGCTATAGACACAGAATACCCTGCTTTCAGTGCAGCATTGAAAAATCTCTTGATCAACGTTCTTCGAGTTACAAGTAACAGAAGTCGACTCGGATTTGCTCATGTAAAAGGTGAATCCAGGGCAACTGGAGCATTTCATAGAATCCAACGGAGGAAGTTCAGCTGAGGACAGGAATCAGTGACTGAAATGTCATCGAGAACCAAGAATCAAGGCGGATACCATCTACATCTTGTCAGGACCGCGTGGACTCTCGTCCCCGGTTCTTTCTGCATGTCTACTTCATTGTTTTTCTCTCCCCTCACCCCGAACCCTCACACCTATGTTCTCAGCTTCTCTGATTTACATGGTACAAAACGCTGCTCAGTTCTTTAATATTTCCTCCTAGCTCCGGCACCTCTGGCCAACTGCTTAGAGATCCAGTATCCCAGTTTCAAAATTCCAGGAGAGGAAGTCCAATTGGCCAGCTTAGGTCAGGTGTGCACTGCTGGACTTGGTTATGGCAAAGGGAGGTAACATAGATTTGGTTGCAGGGGACCACACCTGGCTGGGGGTACAGTTCGGATAAGGGAGTCATGGCTTCACAGACAATTCAAGAAGTATTTCCTTCCTGGATTTCTCACCAGTTCTCAAGATGAAGAGGAATGGGAGTGGGTTGAATAAACAAGAAGACAGACTAATTGCTTAAGTGACCACACCCAAAGAAGTTCAATCAGTGACATCCTGCCGGAGGTTTCTGGAGGAAGTGGCTCTCAGATCTCAGAAGTATTAGAGATCTCCAGTAGTATTCAGCAAAGCTCTGCGTGGGTTCTGTCCCGATCAAAATTTTTATTAAAGCCTTCGATCCCCTGGGCCTAGTGAATTTCCTCTTCCACTCCCCAATATCCTTAAACCTTCTCCCCTATCCACACGCTAAGCTAATGACAGACTTCTTGAATGACTGGGAAAAATAAAAGGAATCAGAAGGAACTGTGTTTATCACCAAACCTACCAACTGACCCACATCGGTAGTCATAGAGTTTTCCTTCCTATAGAACAGACGAACTGTCTCTACTTCACCTTGTGTACTAGACACCACCTCCTCTCACCTCCTTAAAAACTTGGCTTCTGCAATCCCCCCACCTCCACCCCACAGCACCGGTTTTTTCTCTTTCTACTGGGTCGTTATCATCATACGACCATGGTGTAATAGGGAGGAAAAAAAATCAGCCCCTACAAATAGCGCTGTATGTCACCCAGATTCCCAGTTAGCCATAAGCAGATCACAAAAATACCTTTCATGTTGTAGTCCTTTTGAACAAATACCGTGTCCCCTTTGAAAGATATGTTTTAGTCATTTTTACAAATTGCTTTCCGAATTTGTTACACTACGGTCAACACCACAGAATATTATGCAACGTACTTTTTCTCCTGCGGTCTTCCAGGATTTGAGTCTAGTTATTCATCTAGAAGCAATGAAATGAGAGGTGATACATGTGGAATCAGGATTCCTCTGCAAAGCAGCTATTTCAGAAGGGGTCCCTACAGGTAATTTAGGCAAGGAAAGACTAATCTCTACAGAGAGTAGACGGACCAGATTCCTGTTGCTGCTGTAACAAATTACCACAAATTTAGTGGCATAAAATAACATAAATTTATGATTTTGCAGTCCTGGAAGTCTCACTGTGCTAAGTTATGCATTCCTTGAGGGGAGACTTTCTTTCCTTGCCTTTTCCAGCTCTGGAAGTCACCTGCATTCCTTGGCACGTGGCCTTCTCCCTTCGTCTTCAAAGCCAGTAGTGCAAAGCTAGACTCAGACTCCTGAGCTCAAGGGATCCACCTACCTCAGCCTCCTGAGAGCTTCCTGACAACCAAGACTAATGGAAGAGAAATGTCCACTGGTCACGTCACCTAAAAATCAGAAGCTAACTTTTCCCCCCACCCCGCAAAAATGCTAAAATTCTGAGAGTGGTGTTCTGCAAGTGAGTAAACAGGCCCAGACAGGTTATGGGTTGTTTATTTATTTGTTTTTAACCACCTTTGGGAAAAACCGTTGTTTAATATGGTTGTAGAAACAGCTCAAGTATGTGTACTTTGAAAAGGAAATGAGTCCTTCCTGTTGCTTCTTCCAGCACTGTTGATTCTAGATTGCCGACTGAGATACCTATTCTACTTTTAAAAAATTTGAGCATAGGGTACCTCTGGCCTTGTTTGTAGAGTGCATCTAGCAGATTAAAACTGTGACTCTTTGACTTACATGGTAAAAGTGAGTCCAGTTTAAATCTCAAATGAACTTTTTTTTTTTGGCCATTTACAAGTACTCTAGTTTTTTCTGCAATTATTGCTTTACAAAGGTTAAATTCATTGAGGATCTAGCATTTCAGTGTGTTATCTGGAACACATTCGGAACCTCCTTAAAGCAGTGGAATTTTTCATGTCCTGAACATTGAAAGGAAAAACAGCTTCCTTCAGTGGTTTAGAGCAGTTCAATATAGCATCCTCACCCACCTAAACACTAAATTCTCACCTATGACTGTGTAACAGAAAGTTCTGTTTCCTTCTCAAGCAATTTCAAGCAGTAGCAAGTGGTTTGAAGAAGAGTTCATGCTAGAGATGAAGTGAGATGGTGGGGAGAGAATTTTAAGTCCCTGGAAGCACATCTAGTTTGCCTGAAAGGCCCTAAACCTAGCAAGTTGGACAAACCTAGTATCTTGTCATTCAATAATTCGACAGCAATGACAGATACATAGTGTCGATATACATTGTCTTGGGACAATCCCAAGGAGGGATACATAGAAGAGACTGTTGCTCACCATGAACTCATGGTTTAGTAGAATACAATTAAAAACAACACAGGTAAAGAGAGAGGGTTGTGAGAAGGGAAGATTAATTCTGCCTCAGGGAGTCTGGAAAGACTTCCCATAAATACTAACATTTGATTGGAGTTTTGAAGAATGGATAGGCGTGTACTAGGCAGATGAGGAATATTAGAAGTACAGTAAGATTGAAGTTGAGTTCTAAGAGGACTGTTGGGTGCACATAGGAGCACCTGATACAGAAATCTGGACCATAATACGAAGGGCTATGAGTGATAACGGCATCTTGCGCACTCACGTAGCATACAGTGAAGGTGTTAGCTTGAAAATCATTCCTAGATTGTCTGGAATTTTTGATATCAATTCCAAGAATCCCAGAAGCTACTGGGCTACATGTGAATCAAAATGAATGTTTTGGGAAAGTCACTGTTACTAAAATGTGGGCATGTTTAATGATATCTTAAGGTCAAAGGAAGCACAGAGTCATCCTCTCTTTAAGTCAGAAAAGATTCAAAAGAATTTTCAGAATTTGACTTGTATTCTTGAGTTTAATTATTCTGCAATGCAAAGTCAGCTAACATGACTAATAAAAAACCAGTTATTTTGTCTTTCTTTGAGATTTTTGAGTAGTGCCCAATTAATACAAATTAATTTAACTACATAGTGGAAAACAAATAACTCTTAAGAGTTCTTTGCTATTTTTTTGCAAACTAGTCTTTGTTTCCCCAGTGCCACATACTAAACAGGCAAACAATTATTTGTTGACTGCAACAGTACCTGGAAACTTCATTTTCTTCTAGAAATATTGCAGGAAGCGGCAAATCCCAAAGCCCGAATGATCCAGCTTCCAGTCAAGGCATTTGGAATTTCTAACAGGCATATTAAAGAATAATTTTTCTGTTATACTCAATGAAGTGCCTAACCGTGTTTAAAAAAAAAAAAACCCTCAACACAACAAACTCAGAAACCTCGTAAAGATGATTCACGGCATTTATATATTCTACCCAGTACGAGGACTGAAAAAACGTTAAGCGAACCCTTGGTTGATTCAACACACTTCCCAACGCTTAGCAATTTGAAAGAGTCGTGGTAGGTTTTAGGGTCTTCAAATAACACCACCAAAGCAAAAATAATCCGTTCCTTAAAATATGCAAGTTACCTGCTTCTTTCGACAAAAAAAAACTTCAGGAGAAAAGCAGGCGAGCAAAAACCTCACGTGGAAAGCAAATCTTAAAAGAAAAAGAAGCCCTAGTTAATCATCGGCGGCCTCGGCCAGCCCGCGCAGAGCCCGCAGCACGGGCGGCTTCGAGGGGAACCTCAATGTCACCGATCCCGGCGGCGACGGCGGGCACAGAGCTGCGGCGGGCCGTGTGCGCGCGCGCGGCGGGCCCGGCGACCCCAGGAGCGCGGGGGACAGAGCCGAGGGCACGGGGCTCCCACCTTAGGGCAGCCTCCTTCCCGGGCCGGGCACTTCCAATCTCTGGAGGCCGCGGCGTGAGCCTCCCCTCCTCCCCCCAACGCCGCAGGCGCACAGGGCACTGTCGCCTTCGGGGAGGCGCCACCACACCCCGGCCTGACGCAGCCGCCTCCCGCCCGCTCCTGGCGGTGGCGGAGCGGGGAGGGGTGAGTGGACTCCAGGAATCCTCCGAAGGGCGGGGGCAGAGGAAGGGGCCCCTCTAGCTACGCCTTCGAAACAGCGCTCCTTGTTCTCGATGGTCCCCGCGCGGCCGTCTTATCGCACGACACTTCCGGTTCCTCTTAAAGGCCCCCCACGCCGTGCGGCGCTGCGCGTGAGAGGAAGGTATAAAAGGGAGGGAGAGGGCGGGACCGAGGAGGAAGGTTGCGGGGGGGAAAAAAACTAGCGGGAGAGGGGGTGGGGGAGGCGCAAAGGGCGCGCTCTCGCGTCACGTGACCGGGACGCGCCGTTCTTCCGTCGGCCATTTTAGGTGGTCCGCGGCGGCGCCATTAAAGCGAGGAGGAGGCAAGAGCGGCCGCCGCTGCTTCTTATTCTTTTTTAGTGCAGCGGGAGAGAGCGGGAGTGTGCGCCGCGCGAGAGTGGGAGGCGAGGAGGGCAGGCCAGGCAGAGGCGCAGGAGCCTTCGCAGCCACGCGCGCGCCTTCTCTGTCTTGTGTGCTTCGCGAGGGAGAGCGGGCGCGCGGCAGCGGCGGGGATTACTTCGCTGCTAGTTTCGTTTCGCGGCAGCGGCGGGTGTCGTCTCGGCGGCGGCGGCGGAGGCAGTAGCGCTATGTCGGAGGAGCAGTTCGGCGGGGACGGGGCGGCAGCGGCGGCAACGGCGGCGGTAGGCGGCTCGGCGGGCGAGCAGGAGGGAGCCATGGTGGCGGCGGCACAGGGGGCAGCGGCGGCGGCGGGAAGCGGAGCCGGGACCGGGGGCGGAACAGCGACTGGAGGCACCGAAGGAGGCAGCGCCGAGTCGGAAGGGGCGAAGATCGACGCCAGTAAGAACGAGGAGGATGAAGGGTGAGTAAGGGGCGGCCCGGGATAGTGAGGCCCAACTAGTCCCTCCTCCTCTTCCCCCGCCATTGGGCCTCGTTCCCGCGCTCCGCCCGCCCTCCGGGCCCCCGTGCAGCCTCCTTGCACCGGCCTGTCCTCCGCGCCGGGCTTCTCGGGGCCTTGCACATTTCCTCCTTCCCCTCCCTGCTCGTCGCCCCCTCCCCCATCACACACGTTTCCACCTTTAGCCGTCACCATGCTGCTCCCCGGCCCGCCCTCCTTTCCTCCCTCGCCTCGGGTCTCGTCCCACCGACTTAGCCGCCAGGATTTTTTCCCGCCTGCCGAGGGGGGTACCTTTTTTCTTTTTTCTCCGTCCCCTTCCTTCGCGTTTTTCCAGAGTCCTGGGCATAAAATGCAAACAGATACAAAAGCCTTTCCGCGTAGATGATTAAGGTTTGCTTGTTGCTTCTCCACCATCCCGAGATGATGTGATTGTTTATAAGCACATGTTTTGGGGAACGCGTAGGCTGTCCACCTCTGCTCCCGCGTCGGCTTCAGGCCGAATGTTTTCCAGCATTTCGGATAAGTTTCGCTTTAGGACTTGCGCGTTCTCTCCAGCATGCACGATGGCTTGCTCGCGTAGGCCTGCGGACCACGTCGGGCCTGGTGAAATGCCAGCGTCTCCTGTTGGTGCGCCAGTTTTGCTCGGCGGGCTCTCATTAAGTTCCTGGTCGGTGGGGCCTGCACTTGACTGGAGCTGTTCCTACCTCCGGCCCGCCGGCTGCCCTTCCCCCACGCCGCCGAGTGTTCTGACCGCGCACCCTTTTCGCGCCCCGAGCTGTTGGGTTCCCCAAGTATTTGTACAGATTGTGCTCTTACCTGCCATTTCTGTACGGCTTACATTTTTTTGCCCCATCCCCTAATTTTCTGGTGCCCAGCATCCTTTTTTGGTCTTTTGATTTCTCCTTCTCGCTCTCCCACCCACTAAAGGAGGCCCACCCGCCCTCTTTCCTAAAATGAACAAACCCTGTAATGTGCTATGGGATAATTTTTTCTTTTTTTGCAGGTTTTTGAGTACTAACTTGCTTCCTCTAGTTGGAGTAACAGTTGTATATTACTATCTAAAGCTGCATTAAATACATTAAAATGCAGCCTTTGAGAACGGGAGCATAACATGGGAGTTAGCAGGAGGGACTAAATCGGGGTTCTTGGTTGGATTTTCTTAACGCCCGTTATCGACTGATGATCTCAGGTTGACACTTCCATTCCTTTTTGTAATGGGTGTGTGTGTGAATTTTTCTCACTATAACGAGGAAGGTGTTGGTGGAAGGTAAAAACAAAGTGTCGCTCTAACCCAGTATTAGAAAACACAATTTTCTTTACTGGAAAGAGCACAGGATTTGGTGGGGGAAGGAGGGTGGAGAGCTCTTTGGAATGTAGCATTTAACAAGCCCAGCCCAGGCAGACTCTTGTCAGGCAGTTTTGCTGATTGTACTGGCTTTGGGGGAGTGGAGGTGAGAGGGGGAAACGAACTTTTCTGAATTAAGCAGAACTACTCTTGAATTGTGTATAGCTTAATTTGAGAAAGGAATATGTTAAATATTTGGAAACTTAAAGCCTTTAACATTTTGGTTTTTGTTTTCTGAATTCTGTTCTTTGGACAGAGGCACCAAAATGATTAATTGTATAACTTGCTGTTTGGGGCAGGCTTTCAGTTAGCCCTGAGTTTTCAAATGACAAAGCAGCTGCCTTGTAGTTATCTACTGTTGAACTGAAGTGTAAATGAATTAAAGTTTTTAACCCTAACAATGTCGAAAACTAAAACTAGAATTTTGATTGGTTGCTGTACCGGTTGTTAATTCCCTAGCCATTCAAACTCCTCCCCACGACATTCTGAAGCAGCGACGGCACAGCGGGAAGAATGGTAAAACTTTTACATTTTATTTCTGTATTATAAAGGTTTCAGTAGTCATAACATGCAGAGGCTGTGTATTGGCTAGTTGCCCATTGATCCCCAGGAAATTCTAGACGTCAGTACAGAATGATGTCTTGTACCTGGGGTATAAAACCTCTTTAGACGTCGTGTGTAATCTTTGGGCAAAATTGATACCATTACATGGTATTTGGTCTGTGGTAATGCATGTAATTGCAGTTTGGCCAATTTAAGCTAAATATCATTAGTAGTGATATTTTTATGTCTGGGCAAGAAGAAATACTGTAATTTTCACATATTTTTGTTAAGATGAAAAATATTTTTGTTGGAATTCTTAAGTTTAATGCTAAACATTAAGACTACTTGATATGAAATATTGTGTGTTTAAAGTGTCTTGCATGTTATACTGAAATATTCTGGCAATGTGAAAAGTGAAACAGTTCTTTAAGTAGTGCTGTGTGTATTATGCAAAAATGTTTCTTTTTATCACCAACCATATTTGTAAATACACCTTTAATAAGAATTGGATATGTACCATTCAGAGGTGGGCTAATGTGGCTGTCCACTGCAGCTCTTACCAGATTTTTTATTTTCAGTGTGATTTGGCTGGACTATTAATTACAGTTGGTTGACATGTATTCAAAATTGCATGACTTCTCTTTGGAGGCTGGTAGGTTGAGTATTCTTTTTATGTATCCTTTCCCTTCCCCTAAATGTCAGTCTTTCTGGTTTTAGAATCATATTTGAATTTTCAGGGCTTTGTATCCACCAACACTGGAGATGAGAGGGCCAGTAATTTGCAGATAGTTGCCTTACATTGTACAAACTACAGTCTATGTTAAGATCCTGTTAAGAGCCCATTTGGGTTAACATTTAGATTTTACAAAAGATTTACTTATTATCCTCTGAAATCTGTCCAGTTTTAGATTGGAGAAAAAGTAGATTGGAAAAAATAGGCAAAAGGAAAAACAAAAAGGAAAAAAAATTGGGGTCAGGGTTCAACATACAGAATAAAAAAGTTTACATGAACATTATTCCATTTGGTGACTAGTGGGCCCTGATAGTTCAGTTTCATTGCTAGCTGATAAATGGCACATTAAGACTAAACTGTAACTGTATTTCTTTCTCCAGTACATATTTTGACTCTTATGTAAGTAACTGTTTTCAGTAATTAGAAATGACATAAACTTTTATTCTTAAAGGTCATTGTTTTGACTCTTAAAATAATTATACTTGCCCTACTACCTAAAACTTTAATTTTATGACTTTTATGGGTGACCTCTTAATGAGAAAAGAACAAATAAATGTTCACAGTTAATGAACATTTTAGATTATGACCAGTTGCCATTCACTGAAAATAAGATTTTACTGAGGTTCATTTTAAGTTCCAGTTATAAATAATGTAGTTCTCATTTTTAAGGTCTAATATTTGACTTTTTTAAACTGCCAGTCATGCAGCTTCATCTTATTCCAGATATTGTTTTCCTTTTTGGGGGAAAAAAATAAAACACCTCAAAACCTTTACATCTTTTTGAGGTCTTCACTTGCCACTCCAGTTCCTTTCTCTGTCTCCCATTTTGAGGGATTTTGGGTGACAGTTTTATAATATAGTCTCAATAATGAGGATAAGACTGGTTAGTAGATATAAAATCATCTAAATTTAATTTCTTAATTCTGGGTGCATTTACTTCTACAGGTCTTAGTTGAGAATAAAGTAATTATAATTTCATACAAAAATACCTTAATAATTAATTTGTTTTAGGCAGTTTTTCCTTTTGCATGTAAGAAATGAACAGCTATTTTTAGGAAGGCATTCCTGTTGTACCTCTGGTGAACGTTTTATAGCATACCATGGTACTTTAGAATAAATATTTCCATAGTAAAATGCCTTCCTGAGTTCATTTCAATTTACTCTTTCCAACATTAATATCCCTAGTTTTTATTTCTAAGCAATTGCATTAGAATTTCCCATTTTGCTTTGTGGTGTGAATTCATTCTGTTCTCTGCAGTGCTGCAGTTCTTTTGGGGTAGGTACTTTAAGATTAGTGTCTGGCCATGTAGCAAGCTACCTGGGTGTAATGTTTTTAAAATTTAAAGATCAGCGGGAAACTAGAATGTTGTGTTAGCTTTCAGATAGTTTTACAAGGTAGGTACATTGACTTTCCTGCATTGGAATGAGTAGGAAGCAAAATAGTCCCATTCACTTAATAAGCCAAAGTACAGCAATACTTCTCTAACAGTACAGTAGATCTGGTCTCATGACTGGTAGTATATAAACTCAAGTGTGATTCTTCTATACGGGAATTTTGTGAATTTTGCTGTAGGTTGTCTCCTGTCTAATCTTAAAGGTATGGGCTCACATTTTTTTTGTTTTAAATATTTGCGATTATAATCTATACTCTAGTGTTCTGGAGCAATCTGAAAATTGTTTGCTTTGTGAAACAATTACTTCTAGAGCAGTCTCATGCCAAATTACTGGCCTTTGATACAGTAAAGTTGGGTTTATTTAAATAGTAAAGTTTAGAATATTGTTAGCATTCTTTGGAACCTTTGACATGTTTCCAGGGTTAAAATTGCACAAATTGATGACCCCAAATCTTGATGATGAACATTTAAGGAAGCACTGTTCATTTCATTTTAAATTGTCATCTGTTATGAAAGATACTAAAAATCATCTGTCCTTCTAAGTTTGGAATTGGACTATGTCATTTAAGTGTTTTAGGGCTTTTTGAGATAGACATGTCTTAAACCTGAGGTTTTTTTTCCCTCAAGCTATGTTACTCCTTCTGTAAACTCAAATGTGTTTTTTTTTGCTCTTTACTGTGTACTCTCATCTGTAAGGGTGCCCTAATACAAGCACATTTTGAGTCTGTTTCAGTTTGTGCTTTATGGCCAACCCAGAAGGATGATTAGTTTTAGCCTTCAAGTGATAATACACACCATGCTTGAAAGCATTTAAAAAGGAATAGAATAATAACTTTTTTCCCATTCCACTTAAATCTGTGCACCTCAGGTGTGTGCAGATTCAGAAATGGAAAGAAGCATAATTTCTGTTAGTCTGAGTTTGATTTGACTTTTAGTTCTGCTTCAACGTTTTAGTAGATAGGGCACTGAACTGGATGCTGGAAGCGTGGGATCTGTTTCTGTTGCTTCACTTCCAACAGTGTGGTTTCAGGTAATACAACATGTTTGTTACTTGGTTTGCTGACTGTGTTGGAAACAGTGCTCACCGCAGGAAGATTGACTACATAGCCTGCTTTCATAGCTTGTGTGTATTTATCCAGTGCCCTAATAGTTGATACTGCCAGTGATTTACTCCTGTGGAGTAAAGGTAAGCATGTTTTAGTTTCTGGAGTATTATATTATATGTTGGAGCTAGGTATTTAAGAATGGGAGTGGGGAGGGAAGACTTGCCAAACTATTTACTGGCAGTGTTTGGCCAATAATCAAGATTGATAGTTTTAAGTATCGGGTCTTGCACTGTAAACTCCTGCTTATCTAGACTTCAGACCACTACAGAGCTAGGAAATCTATCCCTCCCTTTAGTTTTATGAGTAAGATAGGTGAAGTAAGGAGCAAATACACTCAAGAAGCAACCAACAGACAATGTCATGGAATGAATCTCCTGCAAATTTTCCCTTGTATTTTTGAAAAGTAATGTAATCTTAAAGCATCGAAAGAGTCTAAAAATTAAGAAAGGTAAATTATTTTCTGATAATAGAAAACAAATTGTTAATTTGTAGTAATCTCAGTTAACCAGAACCTTAACCTCTAGGTTAAGGAAACACCATTCCTTAACCTCTAGGTAAATGGGAGTTTACCTTATAAAGCTGATTGAGAGTTTTATTTAAAAAGTAAAAATACAAGATGTCACGCTTCCTTGTAATGAAGAAAAAAAGGGAAATGTTAGATTAAACATTTATAGTTTATTTTTTAAAACTGCCAGATTTAATTAGATGTCACATATTTTCAACTCAGTTATCTTTTCTGTAGTCATTTAGGTATATTCCGACGTATGCAGTAATGAGATTTAATATAGAGTGATTAATTTTGCTTTGAAAATGTTTGATCTATTGTACATTAGTCCTGAATAAAAATAGGATTCCTTTTCACACTTACCTTGAAAATGTCATCTTAACATACATAGAAAGCTGGGGGAGGAATATACCTATTCTTCAATAATGGGGAAATAATACTGGAATTTATATTTTTATTGACTGTAAAGGATTTTGGGGGAGAATTTGTGTATTGGCCAACCTAAATGTCTTACTTTTAAATAGTTAAAAAGTGGTTTTCATGTATTGTACACCAGATCAGGTCTTAAAAGGCTGATTATTTTTTGAACTTTCTTAAAAGTTTGTCAAGATATCTCCAAGGGTAGTTTTCTAACAAATTCTAAAATAACTGCCCTACATCTAGTTGTAAAGTAACCCCCCCATAGGTAACTAGTGATACAACTAAAATAAATCTATAATTCCTACAGAAAAATGATTATATCTTATGTGCTGGGGAGATTTCACTATAGTTCGTCATCTTAGGATTTTAAAAGAATAATTACAATGAGTAAAATACCAGACAAATTAAGTAAGGATTAATGGTGTGCTGAGTTACATTACTCTAAAAGGTGACAGTGATTGATCGGTTATGTTTCATACCTGAAATGTATATCAGGTGGACATTCTGTTGTATCTTTTAAAACTGTCAGAACTTGTTATGAAGCCACATGTTAGTTAAGATCATGAGTTGTTAGGAAGTGTTTAAAGTTATGGAATAGTTTTCTTAAAGAATACTATTCCAGAATTGGGAGGAAGTATAATGGTGTTTAATAGTTTACCTTGAATAAGGTGTTTCACAGAAAGGCTTACTAAGGGGAGTATCTTTCAGTAAAATACCTAAGATTTGAGAGTGTTAAACCTAGTGACCTCAATAGTCCAAATAAGTTTATTAATGGGAAGAAAAGGATTATTGGAATATTTTCCACCACCCGGCATTGTCCATATGTATTGCCTTTTATATTTTAAATTATTCTGTACTGAAACTACTGGCATATATGTAGAATAGACGAAATTTGTAGGTTATTTCAAGCCTGCAGCATTGAAAATAATCTTAGGATCCATTTATATAAAATTCATCCTGGCCTTTTATCTTCCCTTTTTTGCTGGAAAGTTTATAAATCCTATGCAGTTTTAAAAAAAAAAAAGGCCATTGAGTAAATGAAAATGTTGCTGTATTAAGTTACGTTTAGATTGTGCTTTGCCCCTTCAGAACAGTAACTTATTTTTACTGGGCACTTAGGATGTGTCAGACTGTTCTGTGCCCTTTAGGTGTATTAACTCATTAATCTTCACTGCAGATATCTGAGGTAGGCTCTTTTTACACAGATGGGGAAACAATCTTGGGATTTTATTTTTTTGCTTAGGGTCATATGGTTAGTAAGTGGCAGGTGTAGGATTTAAACCCAAGCAGTTTGGCTTTATTGCCTCTAAACTTACTTGCATTAAAAGGTGGTAAAGTGTCCCACAAAACACCCCCTAAATTCCTGAATGACACTGCATAGCATTTGGATAGTCATCTGCACTGAGTTCTATAACTTTATGCTTGTCATTTAATTTTATAATTTTGTGTAATATCAGTGTGAAAGCAGAAACTTCTACCATTGGAAGGTATTTTATATTGAATACTGTATTCAGCCTTTGGGGCACTAAATATTTAGCTCATAGCTAGGATTAAGAAATTAAATTTTGCTAATACTGTAGATGAAGTACTATATTTTAATTGAGATTTATTCACTTGTAACTTAAAGGTCAAGTTTTAAACTTAGATTGCAGCATTAGTGGCCGTGTTTGTTGCTGCTTGAACAAGTCTTGGCTGCTTAGGGTGTTTCTGAAGTTCTGTCTCTACTTCATTGGAAAGTGTGCGCCTCTGCAGGACGACAGCAACTTGAAAATCAGTCTTTGTATTCAAGGCGGCAGAGATGATCTGGACAGACAGTAGGTGTTGGCGCTTTAAGCAAGATACAGCCATATAAAATATAGATAATTTAAATTGGTGTTATGCCATCTCAATTTGAATGAGATAGTGCATGCCAGCATTCTAGGGAGGCTGAACTAAGTGTCTGTTTATTCATAATTAAGATAAACAGACCTTTCTCCCACTGTACTACACAGCTATAGCTCGCTGTGCCTACTGAGTAAAGATGGAATGGACTTAATGTGTTCTATTTAGTGAGGATGGAGTGGATTTGGCACAGTTCGTGTTCATTGTAGCATATTCACCTATCTGGTTATCAGTTGTTCAGCAACCTTTCTTAATTAGAGCAGAAAAAATGCTAGAGTGCTTTTGGGCTGCCAAAATATTAATTAACATTTGTCTCAAAGAGCCACTTAGGCTGTTGCCCAGCCTATTTACTTTTATTTGTCATAAAATTTGAAAAGTTTGAGAGCTGGCTATTTACTCCAGAGAAGAGAAAGGGAGACATTTTAAAACAACTGGTGATTAATCTGGCAAAAATGAAAAGTAGAACTTGTGAAGAAATGAGATATACTGGGTGCATTAATAAATAGCTCTTTAATTTCAGAAGACCCTATGGCATTCTGCTTTGGCATAATATATTAGCGATGACTGACCTGTAGAGTATTAAATCATGGTTACTGTATTTGGAGTTTAAGAAGACAGAAGAATGTGTGATGTGTCAGAAAAAAATCATTCCACGTAGTTGAAGGTTAAACAATTGGAAAGATGAGGGAAGGTGGACATGCTATAAGGAAGGTGGAATACATGGCTGCTTATTTTCTCCGAAGGCACTGGATGGCTGAAGTTTTACTAAATACTTCGTTCTAGTTTTTTGAGAACTAGTAATCACTGTACAAAATATGTAAAAATTATAGTTGACCAGAATACTTAATATTCTGGATAAATGGGATTTGATAAGTAGTTTAGGAAGGGACAGCATCTTCAGTGAACCCTTACAGCTCTAAGGTAGGCACACTTAACTTCTATAATAAATACCATGTTCAAGGTGGGGAGTTCCTTAGCACTTAACTGGATCTGTTGGTTAGTTAGTATGCTTACGTAATATTTAAGAGAATCTACTTCCTATCTGTGAAAAATATTTGGGGCTTGTGAATACTAATAGAACATGCCTCATTCTTGGTATTTTATTTCTTTGTAATTCTTTTATTTCTTAAATTTAGGACACTTTCCCAACGTAAACATTGCTTTGGTTAAATAAAATCAAAACTAGTTCTGTCTCTATATATCTGATGAATAGGTCAGACAGAATTTTCTTACCTTTGAACTTCAGCTTTTTAAAATAAGGCTTCTGTTATAACTGTTCTTTTCAGGCTGAAAATAATTTCAAACTGTTCAATTATTGATGGTAAATTTCTGTAATAATAGAAATGGTAACAACAGTTAAATCTCAATTGAAGTTGTTTCTGTTCTAGAACTTGGCCATGGACATCTGAGCAAGAGGTCATTGCTTTATAGTCAATTCTCTTTCTCATTAAAAAGATAGTGTCCTCCTTACTTTGAAAGAATGAATGTTGGTAATGAACTTTGATCTACGAAGGGAATACTCTTGACCTTTAGGTTAAATAAGGTGTTTATAGCAAATTATGTAAATAAGGCATATCTTAGAAGGTACATTATTCAAATGAAAGAAAATGTGTATTGAGAAAATCCAAAATTTTTCCATGGAATTGGCAATAAGTAAACATTTAAAATGCCTACACAAAACATTATGGGTGTGTTTATTATGTTCATTTGATTATAAAATACCAAAAGGGTTTTACAAATGTTACTTCAGGCACGGAAATTTTGAGTAAGTCCTGAAAATTAAGCATAAGAAAGGCCCAGCTCTAGACTACTGTACAAGCTGAAAATCTAACCTGAAATGGGAAATGCAGTATATGTCTAAAGTAAGATTTCTTTTGCACTAAAAGTTAGCTTTGTCATTAGAAATAAAACAAGTTTGGTAAAATACTATAGTAAGATCAGTAGCACCTCAGTTAATCAGGCATCTTCTAGGAGGAGAAGTAAGATCTTAATTAAAGGGACAATTAATTGGCTTCATGATACAAGAATGGGCCTTGGCGGCAATATCCTAAAAGCCCACAAGATGGAGATGTTTCCTAATGAAAGGCCTTCTTTAATTTGTTGCCAGAGCTGTAAATTAGTACCACATCCCCATCCCTGCTCAAGACCCACCCTCAGTTGTAAAGATGAGAACATGTTGAGTGAGTTTGAGTTTATTCTCATGGTGAAATATTTAGCCATCACATAACAAATTCTGACAGTTAACTCTTAAAATAAAAGTCTACAGTCCTGTCACTTTGAAGAGTAGGAGGTAGGTACAGGGTAGCCCCTTTCGGTGGGGGAGGAAGGGACGAGCAGTAGGAGCAGATTGAAAGGCATCACAGCTGCCAGATCTGAGCTTTCTGGCATTTTGCTATAATAATAATAAAACTTCATCTAAAATTTTTTTTTTATTTTGAGTATGTATATTTGGTCTTAAAGTGTCTTGGTGGTTTTCTACTTACCACCTGCCACTTTTAGCATTTTAAAGGCTTCAGTATTTTATTGCTGGTTAACTGAGGTTCTACTGTAAATAAACTAAATAAATTGTTCTACTGTAAGTAAAAAGATAATCAGTGGGTTGTGCTTCGGTGGATAATTTTCACTAAATTGTTTACATTATAGATTCCTTTCGTCTTTACTGAGGAGTCTTAGCACATCAAAAAAGTTGGTTCACAACTTGTGACACAGAATTTTCCAAATTTTCCGTTTTATGTGCTAAGTAATTTTGTTAATGAGAAAACTGTTCAAAGTAGAAAAGGAGCTTCAGCATAGACATGATGCTGGTTGCTGTGACCACTGGGGGCTTCGTAGCTTTTTGACAAGTTTAATAAAGATTTGGAAGAGAAATTTGAAGCTAAGATTCTGTTTTTTGTTGTTAACAATATTTAACTTGTAATTTAAGAAAAACTAAATGTATAGTATTTTTACTTTGGGTATATATTTGTCTTTTTAGCAAGTTGAAAGACTTAATTTGCTGCTTGCTCCCTATTGTAATTATTCAGGAGCAGCAGTGATGAGCAGAACATTCTGGAGTAGGATGTTCTTGATGTGCGCTTGTGTAGGAAGAGTGCCATTTTAATATACTGCCCAGTAAATTGGTGCAGTTCGGAAAAGGTGTGTTATTGATATGGATGATATTTAAGGTAAAGTTTAAATTTATTTTTTAGCATTTTAATACTGCTTTTTGTCTTCACAGGAAAATGTTTATAGGAGGCCTTAGCTGGGACACTACCAAGAAAGATCTGAAGGACTACTTTTCCAAGTTTGGTGAAGTTGTAGACTGCACTCTGAAGTTAGATCCTATCACAGGGCGATCAAGGGGTTTTGGCTTTGTGCTATTTAAAGAGTCGGAGAGTGTAGATAAGGTAGCGTGTTACGTGTTCTGATCAGTTAATGTAAAATGCTAAAACAC
>RJWJ010013557.1:0-39753 GCA_004363605.1 Indri indri | reverse complement strand
TTTTTTTTTTTTGAGACAGAGTCTCACTCTTTTTGCCCAGGCTAGAGTGCTGTGGTGTCAGCCTAGCTCACAGCAACCTCAAACTCCTGGGGTCAAGCGATCCTCCTGCCTCAGCCTCCCGAGTAGCTGGGACTACAGGCATGCGCCACCATGCCCGGCTAATTTTTTCTATATAGTTTTTAGTTGTCCGATTAATTTCTTTGCATTTTTAGTAGAGACAGGGTCTCGCTCTTGCTCAGGCTGGTCTCGAACTCCTGAGCTCAAACAATCCTCCTGCCTCAGTCTCCCAGAGTGCTAGGATTACAGGAGTGAGCCACCATGTCCAGACTTAAAGTTTGTCTTTTATTCAGGAAAAAAAAAGATGGATGCTATAAAATACTGCTATAAAATTACTGCCTAGATACAGAATCGACCTAAGAGGCCATCAGTGGTTGAACGGATACAGAAAATGTGGTATAAATACACAATGGAATACCATTTGGCCTTAAATAAAAGAGGAAATCCTGTCATTTGTGACAACATGGATGAATCCAGAGGACATTAAGTCAAATGAAATAAGCCAGGCACAGAAAGACAAATACCACATGATCTCACTTATATGTGGAATCTAAAAAAGTTGAATTCATAGAAGCAGAGAGTAGAAAGAGGAGCAGGAGGTAGAGGTAAAAGGGGGATATTGGGAAGATGTTGGTCAAAGGATACAAAATTTTAGCTACACAGGAGAAATAATTTCAAGAGATCTATTAAACAACGTAGTTACCATAGTAATAACAATGTACTATATACTTGAAAATCACTAAGAGAGATTTTAAGTATTCTCACCACAAAAAGGTAAGTATGTGAGATAACACATACATTGATTAGCTTGATTTAGCCATTCCACAGTGTGAACATATTTCAAAACATCATAAATATATACAATTTTTATTTGTAAATTAAAAAAATAAAAAATACTGTATCCATCTGGTATGTTAAAAAATTTTTTAATTAAAATGATGTAATTCCATTAACTAAATAATGCGTTCCAACAAAATGTGCATAAAATATGTTTCTCTTAAGTAGACTGCATGTTTTTTATTACTTTCACCAAAATTTAGTTGTGAAAAATTGATGTTAGGAGTAATTTTAAAAATCATACTTCAGCATTAAGCAAGCCTCTTTTCCTTAAAGAAAAAATATATTCAATGTGATAATATACAAATACTGGTAATATTACCATATTATTATATATATTACCATATATATTATCATTATTATTAAAAGCAGTGAAAGCTCGCATTTTGTTCTCATTGTTCAATTGACAGTATTTTCAGCTTTCTTAAACCAGTTAATATTTTTCCTGGTTCAAACAAGCTTTCATACATCATTTTATTTTTCTGAGTAGTTACTATCACTTGAATGTATGCCTCTCAGCAGGCCTCTAGCAACTAATCTTTTTAGAGAATGTGTCTTAATATCTTCAGAAGGGAGGAAACATTAGTAAACAAATAAAACAAAAGACAGAAATCCTTTATGCTTGGAGGTTTGCACCGGTGTCAGCTGAGACAATACCAGTTTTCTGCAAGTAGGTAATGTTAAATGTTATCAGAAAATAATTAATAGGTTATAACTCTTTCATTATTCCTTTCCCACATTTATAGTTTTTTTTTTTTTTTTTTTTTTTTTTTTAGCAGAGGGGAATTTAATAAAGGGAATTAGGTGCTTATAAAATTATTGGAGAACCAGGCCACAGGCTGGGCCTTCATGAATGACTCTCAGAACAATACTGCAAAATCAATCCACCAGGCTGTAAGCTCACCAGACTGGTGGGCCACAAGTGGGAAACTGGAAAATCAGGAAGCATCACTGAATTGCTGACTTTAAGAATGCAGCCCCATCGCAGTGATCCAGGAATTAGAAAGCTATCAGTGCAATTGCCTCTTGATACCCATGAAGCTAATGATAAACATTGGATGCTACTGCAGAAATGCAGAAAAATCCAACATCTCCATGACTGTGCTTGATAGCTCATTAAAACAAAACAAAATAAAACGAACCCTGACATACGACTAGACTCGTTGTGGGGAAAAATACTCCCTCAAACCTGAGTTTCTTGAGCTGAAAAAGTGTTAACCATGGTCATTCTACTGAGAAGTTGCTGGAGTTTTATGGACAGTGAAGCACATCTCATTTGTCCCAAGAGCAACAAATGCAATCTGGAGTAGGAAAAGCTTCAGCACAGGCTGCCTTCACCCTGATCCTCACCCTGTTTCTAAGTGCTTTGATTCTGCAGGTTTGCCATGTAATACATGACTTTCTCAAATGAGGTTTTGAGTAAACAAGGCAAATGCCTATATGCTGATGTATTAATTGGGATTGCATCTATTTTATTTGCTCACCACCAAATCCCTTAATGTCTTGGACAATGACTAATGCATAATGGGCACTCCCAATGTTAATTAAATGAATGAGTGAATAAATCCTTACTGTAATTCTGTGGGGTATACTGAAATTGTCTGGGGTAACATGAGAAGAGATTGTTTTTCCTGGACATTTGTGTATACACACCAGTGTATGCTGCCACAGAGGCAGCCACATGATGTGCAGCTGCACTGGGGTGATGAAAGACAAAACCTGACATTGACAAGGCATTTCAAAACATCTGGGCCACTTCCCATCTCATACTTTCCCCAACAGAGAACTGAATAGTACTAATCAAAGGTAGACCCTCGGAAGACAGTCCTGGAGAGAAAGTGGTTTAGGTCTATAGAACATAAAAAGATAGCTTCTGTTAAGAGACTGAACCCCCCAAAGTCTAACAGGGCCTGGAAGTTTGGAACTCCATTAATGTCTACCAAATGAGTGACATTATGGAGTGCCCACTCTGTGTAGGCACTCTACCATGAGTGTGGGTACAAAATCAAATGAGATTCAGGCTAGGTCCTGTCCTAAAGAAATATTGGGTATATAGCCTACTCCAAAGTCAGAACACAGAAGACTAAGGGCACCTTCAATGGTGGGTACCCAACCCTGCCTGGGGCTTTCCCAGAAGGCTTCCAAAAAGAGATCTCAGCAGGCCTGAGTCTCAAGGATAAGAAAGAGCAGGCTAGTGAAACACAGGACCCCTCTAGGCAGGTGTAACTGCCTGAGCAAAGCTCTGAAGCCCTGTTGGGATCCGGCAAGTAGCAGCCAAGGATGGGAACAAAACTGTGGTCAAAGCAGAGAGCTCAAGCAAAGTGGTAGTCACAGATGAGACTGGAGGAAAGTAGAGAGAGAACAATAGTGTGTTAAAAAAATTTTTTTCTGGGCTGGGCTAGAGAGGCTGGGTTTGCTTTTGAAGCGCCAGAATGCTAAATGAATTCTTTTAGCATTGTATCAGATAATTACATTACGAGGGCTCCAGATATCTCTCAACAATATTGGCTACAATCATTTGCCCGTTTCTGCCTCAAAGGGGTACCAAGCCTGAAGTGTTCCTTATTCCTTTTTCTTGAATTATTTCAGAGAGTGGCTATGACCAAAAGAATTCCTCCAACCACCCAGTTGAGACCCCACGTGAGGCTGACTTATGCTACTGCTAAAGCCATTAGCGCCTAGTACTGAGCACAGCACAGTCTTCCCAGCTCCTCACGGGGTCTCCTACTGACAGCAGCCCAGGTCCACATCATTTTATGCGGTCCTGTCTACCATGTGGGTGGCAGAGTCAGGCCTTAATCTCTAAACACTGTGGCAGCCCTCAGCACTCTGGTGCCAGAGGACGGCAGATTTGGAACCGGGGCTGATTTCAGCTTGGGCTCATGTTTTCCTTTTTAAGCTTTTCCAGTGAAAGAGCAGATTTCCATCCCATTGCAGGCTGTTAAAATGTCAGACTAATAAGTTTTCAACAATCTGTCAGTGCAGATCTCCAGCAACAACCTGGCACTGCCTTTGAATCAGGGCCTCATCGTCCAGCCCAACCTTGGCCAGTCAAAATAAGAGACACAGCAGCAAAAGAAAAAAAAAAAAAGAAAAAAAAAAGAAAAGAAAAGAAAAGGTAATCACCTCTAGCTGAGCAAAAATTCTCAACAAACCTATTGTTGCCAACAGTCAACAGCAAATCTGTGGGCTATATAACCTGGGGTGACCCTTCAGGAAGAGCCATTCCTCATAAACCTCTAATTAGCTATGGTTAGGAGTGACTTGAAAGATACTAATGCTATTGCTGTTGGAAAATGAGCCTACCAGCTTTTAACAGCTTTGTTTTCTTCTTCAGTCAAAGAACGAAATGTTAGCTCAATGGCGTATGCTTTCTATTAGGGCAGCGCCAGCAGCAGCAGTCTCCAGAGAGTCTCTCAGCATTTTATTACATACCCCTATTTTTAAATGTTTAAAAACTACTTATTATGAACCAAAACTTGGAAAACCTGGTTTCAGCCCAAAAGTAATTTTTTTTTCTAAGTTATTAAGCAAACGTCCAGAATGCAGAACTGCATTTTCTGTCATTTCGGCCTTGGACAGCAGAGAGCACTAGAAAAGCTGTGTGGCTAAGATCTGGTTGAACTCCCTTAGGGAGATCCTGGGGTCAGATGGCTGGCAGGTTCAGAGTCATTGTGACTTATGTCACAGGCTTTTGTCCGTGCACCACGTTTAGTCTTAACTCCCACTGCACATTGAAGACCGTGTTTTTTCATTGTGTAAAAAGATGGCTATAGCCTTTGGGCCAGTACGATCATAGCAAAATCTGTACCTGTGAAGCCTGATGGCATGAAATATATTGGGGTCTTTCTCCAGGGCACCCAATTATAGGAACTGAGTAGGCATCTCAGCCCAAGGCACTTTGGTAATAATTCTGGTATGGGCTCTGGAAATTTCCTCTATATTAGACACAAATACATACACCACAGATCTTGATACATGATGCAAAAATTGTCAGAATTTTGCAATACAATTTCGTCTTTTACTTATTGTCTCAGAGTCCCAAGGGTTGACAACAAGCTACACCTAGTTTTCAGAAAGATAGACGCTTCTGTGAAAGCAAACCATGAAAGCCACACACATTTCACATATACACAGTTTGTTCTCCGACCCTCTGTGTTGGAGAAAACAGCAAGCAGTACAGAAAGAAAACAGACTGGTGCACTTAATGGAAAGAACTTGGCATATTGGGGTTCGAATCCCAAACCTTTCCCTCACTAGCTCTGTGATCTTGGGCACATTGTACTTATCTTTTTGCATTTCATTGTAGAATAGTGGGAGTAAAAATGCTCACACCTCTACAGAAATAACGTAATGCGTGTGAAAGCTTCTTGTATACCCTAAAACCTATATTGGCACCTGGTGTATATGTGGTTTTGTGGAAGGAAGGAGGTGGACATAGGATAGGACCATTTTGATGGTCTTGTGTACACAATACAAAGCACAGTTCTACCACATAAGTGATGGGGTTTTTTTTTAATGAGGGGAAAAATTTTGCTCCTTCCGTAATGGAGAGCACTGATCCTTCACAGGGTAACCTGCAGAGCCAAAGGCCTAGAGCACAGAGGCTGGTGGGGCAGGGTGGAGGTGGTAACCCTGCCTGATGTACCCTTCCCATTGTTATTAAGGAAGGGGGAAGAACCCACCCGGATTTAAGAAACAGAGGTTTCTCTTAGGTGATCAGACAAACTGGCCACATCCTGATGGGTGTGGGAAAGTTTCTGAATAATGTATTCTGGTTAAACAGGGAGGGAGGAGCTAATGTTAAAGAAAGTCTCGGTGGGGGTGGAAGGCACAGGATAAGTTGGGAGGGTGCTCACTCCAAGTAGGAGAAACTGTAGATGCAAAAGTCTAAAGGTGGTTGAGGAGATGAAGGAAGTTAATAATGGCTGGAAGGGGATGGGATTCAAATGAGACACAGGCTGGGGAATCGGGCAGGGCCCAGATCAGGAAGGTCCCTGCAGGACTCCATTTAGTGACTGGACACAAGCCTGGATCCTGTAGGCCGTGGATCTGGACGAAGTCCCCACAAGTCACAGGCCATCTGTTCAAAGCAGTAGAGAGATCTCAAAAGTGTTTGGGAAGTTTTTGTAACGAGAGTGTTGCACAGCAGCCACGTTTGCTCCTCACCACACTGGACAGTACCCTCAGGTGACAAAAGGGTTCTGCTAAGTGGGGCACTGCCTTATTGTCGAGCGTTTCATGACATCATCCCTATTATATCCAATACTCGTATTCACGTTGATCAGCCAAGCTGGAGAATTCCACTAACACCCTTCACCTCTCCTGACTCCCCACTCAGGGTGTGTGCAATCAGATAGATTGCTTTAGATTTAGCATAATCCACATGGCCTTTGTGAAGAATGGATCACAGAGATGAGAACATCACTTGTTAAAATACAGTCCAGCATGACTATATTCTGAAGTATGTGGATTTACAAATCATACGTAGGGTGAAGGCTGAGAACACTGAAAGGGGTGATTAACAGTGAAGTCCCTGGATCCTGGGAGATGGAGAAACGGGGTCCTGGAACAAATGTCCTTCTCTCACCCTTTAAATGGCATCTCCTCCTTGGAAACTGCTGGGAAAGCATACTGTATTTCAAAAAAATCATTCCTTTACTTGACTGTCACCTTCAGAGGGAGATTTGAACGAGAATGAGATTCCGTGTTCCTGCCTGTTAGCCTGACATCATGTGCAGCAACGCCTCGGTCTGCCGCCCCTGGAAGGCTGACACAGAGAGTGCTTGGGACAACCGCCTTTTTGTCTGACCTGTGTCTTGCCAGCAAACACGTACTCACAATTGTTAAACTCCAGCCGTCTGGTCGAAGTGTCCAAGCTTTAGGGCATTAGTTTTCCTGATTTACACTGCAATTTTCAAGCTACTTTATAAGACCCTACAGACAGCAAAAGCTTAATAGATAATATCAGCAGTATTTCTAAATCTCTGTATAGACATCATGGTTGGGAGATTCATGGGACCTCATCCAGTCTGTAACTGAATGAATATTTACTCAGGACAAAGGAGTACTTATAATGTGCTCCTTGCAGCTCAGTTCAGTAATGCTCCTGTACATAAACCAACAATTAAATGTAATCCTATACACTTACAGTTTAAAAAGAAATCCAAACCAGTCCTTGGAATTAAATAACCTCAGTGCTAGAGAAAATGACTTCCAGAACATCAAGCCCAACATGCAAACACAGGGCCTCTGAGCCACAAAGGAACAAACACTTTTCCACAGGGATAAGGGCTTGTTGTATAACTACTTGTGAGGTCAAAGATCCAGATGTTCCCATAGACAATCAAAAAACTATTACTGGTCAAATTGTATTGACCATTTCCACATGCACAGCTCTGAGACATGGATTTGGCCTCAGAAAGGAGATTTCTGTAAGTTCTACTGGCAATCTATGGCAACCCCAGGCTAGAGCCCGAAAATCCAATATCTTGGAGAAATGACTGACAGGTTTTATAAGCTGCAAGTGAAAATGAAATAGCGCATATTTTGCTAATAGATTCTGCTAATAGATTCTGCTTTGGTATAGCTTACTAAGCCCCACAATATACTTTGACAAGAGTAATGTTTGAAAGACACCTCTTGCTTCTCTGTCACTTCATGGAGGTACGGACTTTTCTGTATAATTCGTTGCTGTTCCCCGGCACTTTGATCAACATCCATCACATCATAGGCTCTCAATAAACATTGCTTGAAATAAAGAATGAATGATTTGGGACAAAAATATATCCAATCCATTCATTACTGCGTGGCAGTCAAGTTCAAAATCTCTGAGATGACAAAAACTCTTGAAGAGAAGAATAAGTGAATAAAGTTATACTTTAAATAAGCTTAAATTATAAGTTTTGATGCTGTTACTCCACAAAGAAGTTGGCATCTGGGTCTGTGCAATGAATCTACTACAAATGCTTTAAGTGGAGTCCAACCAAAAGGCAAAGATTCCTTCAAGTATTATTATTTTTGAAAGATATTTTTTTCCTGGAAAGCAAGAATCATTGTATGTTTTTTAAAATATCATCTCTTTTCTCTGACAAATATTACCAAAATTAAACAATCAGAGTTGTTTTAAATCATCTTGGTCAGAGTCCATACCAAGAAAATTACAATAATATCTATATTCTATCTCATTAGTATAGGTGCTGTGTTGTTGATGGTTTGTACTTCTCATTTAATCACTTTATTGCTTAAGGACCCCTCTGCAGGCTTCTTTATAAATAGGGATGGTCATTGATTTGAGGTTTCATTTTACTAGTACTCAAACTCTAGTACAAGCATCTAGTGAAGTAATTAAAATGTAAATACCAAAAAGAGGTGAATACCAACAGAGATTTGGGAAGAAATAGTTCTGTATTTTTTATAGACTGTGTAATCAATTCCAAATCATTGAGTTGTCTTTAAATTATTAAGACCTACTAGGTTGATCACATGGCAGAAATACTCTCTAGGGATTAGGGGGATGGGGGGGCAAATCAACAACTAAAGGACATGGGGAGCACTAAGGGGGGGGGAGGGAAGGGCATGCCTTAAACCCGCACTTGGGTGAGGCAAAGGCATAAAGTGTAACTGTAGTGTTTGTACCCTCACAATACCCTGGAATAAAATTAAAAAAAAAAAAAAATTATTAAGACCTACCAAGGGGTGATTTGGTCTTTTTAGATCCTAAAATTTATAAAATTTAGAGGGAGGACTCTTAAAGAATACAAATGGGCACAAAATTAAGAATAAAGCCTTGGAATGTGTCAATGAAATTGAGGAATTCTGAATACCATGAACTACGGTTCATTAGCATCCCAGTAAATCTGCCCTTGAAACTGATATTTCAATATGACATATATTCATCAACTAACAACACTGCTCCTTAATTAATTGATGCTTTGCAAACTTGCAAGTTTTCTTTATATTGAATCTTCTTAACCTAATGACTTAAAACTATTTTCTCTATGCATTCTTATGCATTCTTAGCAAAGCAAGAAAGAAATTGAACACAATAATAGCAAATAATTTTAGAGATAAAGCAATGCATATAGACCCATTTTATTATTTTACCAGGCCTTAAATTTCAAAAGGCTGGGTTAATTAAGGGTACAGGTTCTGTCTTAGCTTTGAATCCTGGTGTCTACAGAATGTTTGGCATAAAGCAGGTGCCTAGTAAATGCTCTTTAATGCATGGCTAAAGAAAGAGAATATCATGTATCAAGGAATGTGATCGTAAGTTAAACAAATTGTATTCAATTCAGACAATGTCGACACAGCATTTCTAGAGACCACTGATAGGAATGAAATACATTTTTGTGTATTTTGGGTATGGATGTGTGTACATACACACACACACACACAGTATACACACATATCCGTACACATACATATTCACACGCATATGTGTGATGTATATCACATAACTGTGGTTTCTAGTTCATTGTAGTTTAGTGACAAGGAGCCTGGGTTCTTGTCTGGAATCTAACAACAGTGAGTTTGAATCCCAACTCCGACATTTCCTAGCTCTTTGACCTTGGAAATGGGCTTGTTCTTTTTCTCTAAGCCTCTGTCGTGTCACCTGAAAACACTGAGACAATTCAGAGCTGTCATGAGAAGAAATGAGCTAACACACATAAGGTTCTTAGCACAGGGCCCCGCACACAGGAAGTGCACAGTGTGTGCCGTCTCTGACTAACATGGCCTTCCATCCCGGCCTTCATCAGGCAAAACAAACAACGAAGGAAAAATCTTATTCTCTGCCGTGGACATGGCACTACCTTGCCCTCCAATTGAAGTAAAGCCTTGTTCTTCCCTCCGTTTGTCCTGCAAGTTTGTGTCTCCAAATCTTTGAGGAAGTATGAAGAAGTGAAGCCAGAGAACTTGGGCTTTGGAGCAGCTCGTGGTGGCACTTAGCAGCCATGTGGCCTCAGGAGACCTCCCAAACTCACTTCCTCATCTCCAAAATGTGATAAAACCTATCTGCTTCACAGGGTTGTCCTAGGGATTAGATACTACCAAAAAAGTTCTTGTCTCAACACTACGACTGTATGTATGTATTTATCTATATATTTATCTATCTCTTTCTCTACGTTTTTTAACCTCGATGTATCTGCCTTTCTCCATATGTTCAAATTATCCCTATTATTCAAAGCCCAGCTAAAATGGTGATCCTTTATAAAGATTTCTTGTTTTTTTTTTTTTTTTTTAGCCCAAGTTAACGTTTTCCTTTCCTTAATTTCCTATAATTAATTCTTTTAGCCACTTTCTACTTCACATTTTTTTCTTTGTCTGTTAGACCATGAGGTTCTTAAGGCCCGAATCCAGGTCTACCTTATTTATGTACCTTCTTCTGCTTCTGGAATAGTGTATATACGTGTGTGTGTGTGTGTGTGTGTGTGTGCGTGCGTGCGTGTGTGTGTGTGTGTGTGTGTTGGTGGGGTGAGGGGTAACAAAAAATACTTAAAAACATCTGTTTTTAAAATCTTGTTACTCCCTTGCCTTATTCTACAAAGAGTTTGAAGTTGATATAAATTTTTCTTTGTGTGCACGTTTGTACAGAGATCACCATCCTGCATATACACACTACACATATGTATATTGCAAAAGGTATTAAACCTACATGAAAGCCCTCAATTCAGACTTCAAAATATTCCCAAAAGTGAATGTGTAGCACACAGGGTTTAGATCATTGTGGAATTATGTTCATGTTGAAAATCTCCCATTTATTTTCAAGTTATTAAGTGAGGAGACATTCCCTTGTCATACTTCCCATAATATGTTTTGTTGTTATTATTCCTGGAAAAAATTGTGATCACTATTACTCATTTATTATAAACGAAAATATTAAACTTTTGGAATCAAGGAAGTAACATTCAGTTGTTTTCTTGGCCCACCACCATTCATACCTTCACTGTAACCAATGCCAACATTCTTTCAGAGTCCTTTGTTAGTGAAACATTTCTTCGTCTAACCCCCAAGAGTAATTCTTTTTTTGTTTTCAAAAAAATGATCTCGATATTGGATAACATTCTCAATGTCATCTATACAAGCAGGTCATCAGTATTTCATATGCTATCACCCATATCAGATAATCAAAGTGTATTCTTGGAAAGAGAGCACTTCATTAAAATTGAGGTATAAATGAATAAAATTATGGAATTTGACTCAAGTAAGTTTTAAAATCAATATCTGATTTCAAGTGTCTTTAAATTAACTACTCATTGGGCATATGTGCTAATTATGTGAAATAATTACTAGTCTTTATTTTATTTTCAAATTTTAGATCTGTGTATGGCCTTTACTTCCTAAAAAGGAAAGCAAATATCTTTTTTGACCTTTGAAGTGGAAAACCTTTAAGGTAAGGCACATTTTAAGGACAATAAAAATCAGCCAATCTATTAACATCTGATGTTTCAAATATGTGGTTAGGTGAGTTGGCAAGAATGCTTCCTCATAAGGAAATGATTTTGACGATCAGAATAATAAGGTCAAAGGGCTCTGGCAAGTGATATTTTTAAAAAACTGAGCTATTATACAAACTTTCAATTACACATATAATTCCAAGTAGCCTCAGAAATCTCATGGTGAATTATAGAGTAAATATAGGTTGTAGTCCTGGTTGTGTATGTACCACTGAGACATCTGGAAGGTGGATATCTTGAAAATAATTTTATAACATTCTTGATTGTTCTTATTTTCTAGCTGTCAGTTGTGCAAGCCAGACCCTAGAGAGTCACTCGATTTCTCCCTTTTTCTCTGCCACCTCTACCTCCCTTCAAATGCCAAACACTTGAACGCATTGTCAAGTCCTTTTGCTTCTGCTTCTCAGATCCATGTAGCTTTCCCCATCCGCCACCAGCCCACGGTTCCCACAGCCTTCTCATCCTGTGCTTAGACTTCTGCACAGCGGCCCAGTAGGTCCTCTTTTCCTCGTGTTGCCCCATCATTCTAATTGTCACATAGCAGCCAGAGTGACCTACTACTGTCTGAGTTGATCACTTCCCTACTCGAAAGCCTTCCATGGCTACTTTCCCTCAAAGTTGCCCACAGTTCTCAATCTGACACACAAGGCCCTTTAGCTCTGGCTTTTGCTGCCCAGCTGCACAAAGCTCTAGGTTTACTAAGCTACTTCCCAAACGCCCACTCTTCTGCCTCACCTCTGAGCCCCTGCACCTTCCCTGCTGAGTGCCTCCTTATCAATCCATCAGGTTACAGCTTTGACATCACCTAGTCCTCCCAGAGGCCTTCTTGAACCTCCAAGGTTCTGTCGAGTGCCTCTTCTGAGTGTCCTCACAGCACCCAGGGTAGATATCTACTGAAACATCAATCACACCGATACAATTTCCTAGGATAAAGGTCAGGGAAAACCTCTAACTTATTTTTAGTGTTGTCTGTTAGAAATATAATGCAAGCCACATAGGTAATTTAAAATTTTCTAGTAGCTGCATTATAAAAAAGAAAACAGGAAAAAACAAAAACTAAAACAAGGAAGAAAAAAAACAGTAAAGTTAATTTAATAGTGTATCTCATTTAACCTAAGATACCTAAAATATTATCATTTCAGCATTAAATTAATGATGAAATATTTTACTTCTTTGTACTAAGTCTTCAAAATCTGGAGTATATTTTACACCTACAGCAAATCTTAATTTGGACTGGCTACATTTCAAATGCTTAGTAACCACATTTGGACAGTGTAGCTAGAGATAAAACTCTTCTATGAAATACTAGGTGCCTTTTTCTTTGGTCTTACTGTGTATTTCCCATAAGCTCATTACAAGTTTTAAGTATTCTTGAATCAACTTTTGTATTTATAATTTTTAAAAAATATGATGTAACATGACTCAGAAATAGGTCATCTTTTAAAACTGAACACTTGGAAAGAAAATTTGACAATGGATTGAACAAGAATAATGACTTGATATACTGGCACCAATGGATTCTGTCACCATTATTCACCACACCAACAGTGAGCAAAATGAAATAAACATGCAGAAGAAGCTTCCAGAAAGCCAACTGGAAATTGCATTGAGTGTTATTAGTTACAAGATTCACTTTTTACAGTAATACAAATCACCCACATCCTTATAATATTTTAGGCTGTGAATTTTTGCAGAGTATTTCTATACTTCCTGCCAAGTTATGTTATTTTCAAACAAAGCATAGTGAGTATAAAAACAAGATTCTCAGGTTAATAGCATACATGTTACAGAAAAAAACTGAAGCAATGACAAAAGTATTATATTGTTTGTGAAGAAGAAACACATTCTCTCCAGAAAAAGTTCCTTAAACTGTATGCTAACAAGTATTTTAGATGAGTAGGCTGCTATCAAACAATTAGAACCATGCTTTCATAACCCAAAGAGTAATCTAAGAATGTGAGTTCAAAATAAGTGATGAATTAGTTCAAAGACTAAAATTATATATTATCCTTATAAAGTCAACATTTTGAGAATATCATTACTGCTGATTTTCCTTCTTTGTTCATTAGGTTTACGCAGAAAAATAGGAGGAAGATTTATTAAACTCTTATCATTCAGTAGAAGTGGTTAAGTTAGTAGTGATAGGGTTTAGGACCTGCTACTCCAAAATATGGCACCTTGGCATTAGAGAAAACAGCAGAAGCAGGAAGGTCTCTCTGATCACCACTCCTGAGCCCTGCTCTTCACCAATGAAGTAGGTCATAGAACCTCAAGCTAGAGATAGATGAGAAAAAGATATTTCTCCTTCCCTACAATTTTCAACACATCGACAAACAAAATAGCAAAAAATTTTTTAAAAAACTTATGCAGGTGGCGCCAAATGGGTGTCAGGCAAAAAAAAACAACAGTAAGGCTAGTGCCTTGTAGAAAAGCTATTTCTGGAAAGCTATTTAGGTGGCATAGGAGAACACAGCTCCTGAGAAGATCTTTCAAGGCAATGCTTTAAGATCATTCTAATTGTAAATGTTAATAAATCAATGTTTTTGCTGTTTTTAAAAAAAGAATTATTTTAACAATATGTGCAGTGTTAGTTCCAGAATTGGCTTTTTTCGTACTAAAGTTCCTTGGGTGTTTTGCGGCAAGGTATTGGTAAAAATTCATTTTTGTTGAATTTCCTCTGGTGAAATATCCCTAAAAAAATTGGTTTCACTGGTTTGCATACCTTGTTGATTTTTTGTAGTGAATAGAACATGCTCAATGTGGCAATGCAAGGATCACATTATAGTCACACTTAGAACTGCAGATAACATGTCAGCAGTGAAATAAAAATGAATATCTAGGTGAGGCAGGGAATAAGGTATCCCCTTATTGGATAATGTGAAGGCTTTAAATGACATATTGAACCTCTCATAATAAACAGGCGCGTGCCTATAGTCCCAGCTACTCAGGAGGCTGAGACAGGAGGATTGCTTGAGCCCAGGAGTTTGAGGTTGCTGTGAGCTAAGCTGACGCCACAGCACTCTAGCCCAGGCAAGAGAGTGAGACTCTGTCTCAAAAAAAAAAAAAAAAAAAAAGAATATTAACTCATTGTCATATTTGGCAAGGATTTTATCAAGTTTGTCACTTATGTTTTATTTTACAAAATTTCTATATGTAATATAACTTCTGCATCTTTATGTTGTCAAACTTGACAACTGTTCTCTCATCCATGACTGTAATACCTACAGACTCCTTCCTTATCCTAAGACCATTACATATATACATTTCTTTCTATTTTATACGGTTGTTAATATAGCTATTAATCTATTTTCCGTGTGTTCATGTTTTGTCTGAGGTTGGCATAACCTACTTTTTTCCTAAATAGTCAATTTTCCCTCCACCATTTATTGAGTGACCCATCACTTTCCTATTGCTTGTGAAGCTTTATTAATCATGTATTATTTCATACATAATAAAATCACTTAGTGTCAATTTATATATTTTTAAATATCCTACCAAATGTGACATTTATACAGAGAGCTCTATACACCTCACAGATTAATTTTGATCCTTTGTTTCAATATTTTATAAAGTAATATTGCAGGGCAGTCATGCATCTTCCTAGTGTCCCCCATGCCTAGTGTGGAGTTTCCACATAGCAGGCATTCAACATATAGTTGCAGAACTGCACAAATCTTTTTCACAAGAAATATTCTGTTTTGTGTGAGGAAATAAGGGACACAAAGCAGACTTCCTAGACTGTGTTGGCTATTTAAGTTTCTTTTCTTTTTTCTTTCTTTTTAAATGAACGCTAGTAAAACAGGATTGATATCTCTTGAAAGTTCTAGTAAAGCAAGGAGATTTTCCAGAAGGTGGTTGCATCCCTTTATTAAAAGCATCTGTGCCACGGCCACTGGCGGGAGCCCAAACACCCTGATGTGGTTGGCTCTGGGAAATCGCAGAGAGATAGAACACAGCCAAATTTTAAGATGGAACAAATTGTAAAATCATACTGCATCTTAATTTGATGACCAGCAGGGAAGGTCTTTCTGTCTCATCAAATCTATAAAGCAAGGTATTTATGATGTTCTTGTGAGCTTAATAGGTAACAAGAGAAATGTTATAATGCTATTACATAGACGTGACAGACCCTGTTTCTTAAGATATTCTATAATTAATTTTACTACTTCCATTTTCTCTGTATGTGATTGGTTTTGTGTTCGTTGTTTTATAATAGATATCCATCTTCAGTGAGACATTCTAAAACAAAAAGAAATCCCCTGGGAATATCATCTTAGTGAATATTCACAGTAATGAAATCATATACCTGAAAAGATAAAAATGCCATATACTTCCTCTCCAATAAAGTAAATGATTACTGAGAGTCAACTCTAGGTCATCTGTATAATGGGGTGGTAAAGGGCATTTGAAACCACAAATACACTCAGATCAAGTTTTGCTTTGGAACGGTTCCTTTGGAATGGCACTTACGTATGAATAAGAGAGTGACTCATCTCCTAGGGAATTCACAGTACATCAAACCAAATTAGGAAGCCGGGCAGCTGTGACCTGGTTTTGTAAGGGCCAAGAAAGCTACAGAGTTTCACTACTGACCCTTGCAACTCAAAATTATTCCCTGGTCCCCATGCCGTGTGGCGTACACCTTACTGACTCACGTAAAATGCCGCTCTGGGCTTGTATTTTCTCTTACATTATCACAGAGTTGTACACGAGGAAATAAAGCCTTGAGAGATCTTAAGGTGGCAGTTTGCAGGAGAGTAAAAGGAAACAGCAGTTAGAATGAACGATGGTAAAAAAAACTTAGACGCGAGATTTACCCTATATAAACTATAGTGAAAATAACCCGCATGGGTTGAATTCTAATACTAATGCCCATTTCAGGTACATTGAGTTGTAGAAGGGAGAAAGCTGGTTAGTCTCAGTCTGCTCAGTAAATTTTATGTCTTGTTGTTTTAGGGATGCTTTGGGGACAGGCAGGAGGAGGGGTGAATATTCATTATTATTAGAGGTTGGGATGAGAGTACAAGGCAGATTTGAAGTGGGTTTTTTTGTTTGTTTGTTTTTTGCTTTTGTTTTTTGTAGGAAGAAACGTGGAAGTCAGAAAGAGAATCCAGTTGTAGTTATTTAGGAATTGATAATATTCCTCCAAATTCTGAAACACTCGCAACTTACCCAATAACTATGGTTTTCTTTGGAACCTAGTTTAACTTTCTCTGAAGACATTAGAATAAATTGGGGAGATACGTTTTATTTATTTATTTTCACTGGCAAGTTAGCTTGGTTTCTTGAAGAAAATGAAAACTCCTTTTTATAAACGACAATTGCTTATGTAGTTTTCCTTGAAAACATAAAAAATAAAAACCCCCAGAATACCCAGCTGATGGATGTGTTCTGCTATGAAACCTTTAATATAGAGGAACATATCACAATGGAAACGGCTTAATAAGCAGGGAATTTCCATGTGATCATTTCTGTAAAAATGCTAGTATTATTTTTATTCCTAGTTTGGTGACAAACAGTGTTCTCTTGGCTTTTGTTCAGGGTAAAGCTCGCAAAACTGCCCGTTGGCTTCTTTCATCATTATTGGTGCCACTGGAAGGGCTTTTTCCACCACTTTTGCACTCTACAGCCTCTTGAATATACCATTCATCTAAGAAAAATATTACACTCAAGATAACCCTTGTCATCTGCATTCTGCCAGTGTTAGGATGAAGATTGAAACAGGAGACAAGTAGTGTTAAGTTGGAAATAGCTTATTTTCTAAGAAACTCCAGTTAATTCCTTATATTATACTCAAAGAAGAGTGGAACTGAACCAAAATATTGTCCTCCACATTCACTGACTTTAATAGGTGATCCTCCTCGGTGCCTGACCACTTCCAAGATCTTTCTGTCTTACCCTCTGTTATTCTTTAAACAAAGCTTAAAAATGAATGAGGAACTTTGCTGGCACCTCCCCAGAGAAAAATAATTCACCAGTGGCGACTACCAACACTGCATTGTTTATCAGAACATAAAGTTCGGTTGAAATCCCACAGTGACGTCATTCCCAGCACTTGCTGATGAAGCTAGAGATATTTCCAAGGCATTTTCAATTGCATTGGATTCTCTGTGCAGGAAATGGTCAACCAGCTCGCACTTCAAAGGCTTTTCCTTTACTAGGTTGTGTTTAGTTCTTAAAAGACATGGAAAGTAACCTAAATCACAGACACAGGCTAAATTGGTACTTAAAAGGATTCCAAAAGAACTTCATATGCTGTGGTTATTTTTCTACGGGTTGATAAGTTGACTATAATTGCTGATATTTAGGTGACTCTATTTCTGAAATATTGTTAGACTAGTGGAGACTTGCTTTGGGAATAGTAAAAACTATGGAGAGCCTATTATATGGATAATATAAAAATACTCCTAGAGATAGACTGGTCTTTCAGGAGGTAGAGCTGCAAATGGTTTGAAAAGCAAATTGTCCATGTCGGGGGAGGAGATCCTGTGTATCTGGGAGTTAAAAATTAGAATCAAAGAAATAGCTTCTCAAAAGATTAAGAGATCAGAAATTTAGGACACTTGTATTTAAATTGAAAAAGAAGCATGGAGGGGAATTGACATGCTATATACCAGCTAAGGTGTCAAACACTTAAACTTTTTCTCATCCTATAATGAATGAGTTCTGTATTCTAATTGGAAACGATATCAAACAGATGTAGGAACATTTTCTCTTAGTAGAAATATATTACAATCTTGATTTCTCTTTTGCCTATGCAATTTTTGGATGACACTAAAAATGTCCCTATAAAAATATTATTTAATTTAAGAAGATGACTAAGCTAAATTTAGCAAAGACTCAACATCAACGTTAAAAAACCTGAATGTTTTAATGCTACCTAGGAAAACTGAGACAAGAGTATAGCCTTTTAGAATTAGAAGACCTAGGTTTCTATTTAGTGGAGATAACAATATTTACTCTAAAGATTTGTTGTGAAGAATAAATGTGCTAACTAATTTTAGAGAGCTTTGTAAATAGTAATAGTAATAATAATAACAGTTTTAAAAAACAAGTACAGTGTATTGAGTGCTTACAATGTGTCAGGCACTATTCTTTCCTGTATTAATTCCTTTCATTTTCACAACTCCCTTGTGAAGCAGGTACTGTTCTCATAACCGTTTAACATATAAAGTAAGTTATGGGAAGGTTAAATAATTTGCTCAAGGTCATTTAGCTAGTAAATGGCAGAGTCAGAATTGAAATTATCTTCTATTTCTAGAGTTGCTTCAGCCTGTACAGTGCACACTGAAATATTAGGAAAAAAAATTACAGTGAACTTTACCTAAAGACTTCCTCTGTAATAAACACAACACAAGTAATCTAATGCAGCTTATGTAATCACAGCAGGGATGTACCACTGTCATGTTGAGAAAAAATAAATCTATATGTGGTTGTTGGAAGCAATGGAACAACTCACAGTAAGGACATGAGTACTTGAGTGTATACATTCCATAATTTTAAATAACATTTCATTAGATGGCTACATCTTAAATATTTTTTTTTTCTTAGCAAAGTTCAGGAAATCATGATAAGCCACAGAATTACAGTGGTAACATCTGGAAGACTGGATCCTTAGGTGAGCCTCCGAAAAGGCCTGTTATTAGGTCAAAATGAACAAAGCATTCATTATCTGCTGCCCTAATTTTTCAATTGAAACCGAAGACCTTCAAAAAAGGAGGCGTTCGGTAGCACGAGTGGAAAGATTGGCTTGGATTGTTCTCCTCTCGTATTATAGCCAGAGGAGTTCTCTTATTTTGAGAAGACATTTGTGATTCTTTCCACAAGCTGAACACACATTTACCCTGGAGAATAACTCCCATACTCAGCTGACCTGCAAAAGCGATATGATATTTTGATACTTTCATATTTCCCCTATTAGGTATAATAATTTGGGGAGTGTTTTGAATACACAAGACAGTTAGCTTTAAAAAGTTCCCATAAGACCACAGAGGAAATGAACACAGCATAAAACAACCCCGGTGTAAAAACATACCAACAGACTCATAGAAATAATCTGATTTGGGTTTCCAAATAAGATTATCTGTGTTTTGTTGGTTTGTTCAATATAAAATGTTAGATACTATATTTTAAAGATGTTAGGAATCTATACTTAATCCCTACTCAAGCATAAATGGAATACCTTAAAATGCCGTAAGGTATTATATTTCCTCCTTAAACACCTTTGTGGCATCTCTATGTCATCCACAGAAGCTGTTTATGGTTAAAAAAAAAAAAACCAAAACTAAACTTACTTTGAATAAAATTGAAATTCCAAATATTTTTTAAAGCTCACCTATAAAATGCATCCTAACATGGACTTGCATCGGATAGGAGCATAATCCTTCAGCGGGACGTGTGCCGTCCTTTGGAAATCCTCTTACTCTGCTTCACAGTCACATACGTTCCAGTAGTGGTAAAGAAACAAAATTGGAATTTTGGTTTCAGAGATGACAGCAAATGTGAAAGATGAAGCAAATGTCTGGGGTCTAATATACTTTTTTTATTTTTAGATTCATAAAAAATGGTATGGGTAGCTTCCCACTCCCAGCCATCAAGAAATAACTGATCATGAGGAGCTCATCCAGCCATACACTATTTACAAATTGTGCAAAATATTTGAAGCAACTGCTTCAGATGTTGGAAGCCATTCAGAACAGAATTGTGGTCCCCGAGGAAAAGGAATCACATGACAAGAGCTCCCCAATTGCTCCAGCTCTCTGCCTCGGCACAGGAAGGTGGAGCTGAAGCAGCCCTCAGCGGGGGTTGCTGAGCTGAGGCAGACACTTGAGTCTGGGCTGCTGGAGTGGCTGAAGTTTTGGAGCAGGCTTCAGAGAGAAGAGAAGTAAGAACTGCATAGGAAAGAAACTCCAGAAATCTGCATAAAGATCTTTGGTCAAATGATACTAACCTGCTCATTCATGACCGGGGCAAGACTATGTGGTATTACAGTGTAGATCTGTTAGGGAGCTGTGAGCAAAATGAAGATGCCAGAGGTGCAAAGAGCTGAGAGTTGCAAGAGATCTGGCTAGCCAGAGGAGGGAGGCTTCACCGACACTCTGGGCATGCAACTGAGATCTCCAAATCACCACACTTTAGGAGGAGGACCCCTTTAGTCCTAGAGGAAGAACTACACTAAACCTGCCCTAACACAGATTAGTAACAAGCCTTTCAATCAGTCGAAAGGATCAATTGATTCATAAATAAATTAACTTCCTGTCAGAGAAAAATTCAACCATTATTAAAGGAAGACAACAAAATCCAGATTCTCAACAAGTCAGAATCCACAGTATCCATCATACCAAAAGAATTTACTAGATGTGCAAAGGAAGTAAAAAATTTAACCTGCAACCAGAAAAACGTCAATAGAGGCAAACTTGAAATGACATTGTTGGAATTAGCAGACAAGGCCTTTAAAAATAGCTATCATCAACATGTTTAAGTATTCAAAAGAAAAGGATCAACATAATGAGCAAATGAGGAATTTTAGTAGAAAACTGGAAACTATAAAAGGCAACCAAATGTAACTTTTAGAACTAAAAACTATAATATCCTACATTAAAAATTCATTCGGTGGGGCTTAATAGATTGGACACTGAAGAAGAAAAAAAATAAATGACATTAAAAATTGGAAAATAAAAACTATACATACTGAAGCACATAAAAAGATTGAAAAAAATCCCTGCAGATTTTTTATAAAAATTTACAAGTTAATTCTAAAATGTGTATGGAAGTGCAAAGAATCTAGAATAGCCAAAACAATCTTGAAAAAGAACAATGTCAGAGGACTATTTGATTTCAAGACTCACTATAAAACTGTAATAATCATAATAGGGTAGCATTATTTTACCATACACACACAACATAGTAATTTTGTGTATCTTAGACCTAAATGTAAAAGTGAAAACAACAAAAAGGAAGAAAATATAGATTGCCTTTGCAATCTTGGGTTAAGCACAGATTTCTTACACAGAAAAATTAAAGGACTAACTATAAAAATTTTTTTGATAAATTAGACCATCAAATTAAACTATTTGTTCATTAAAGATGTATTTTATGAAATAATATATATTACATTAAATATGTACTATAAATTCATATTAAAAATATATTACGAATACACCATGAAGATATATTATTAATATATTATACTTCTCTCAAGCATGCACAGGAAGAAAACATTCCCAATATATATTTGACAAAAGAACTGTATGCACAATATATATAAAAAAACTATAAGCCAATCAATTAACTACAGTTCAGCAATAAACAGATAAATAACCCAATAAAAAAGGGCAAAAGACATAAGTGCACGTATTTCACAAAGGCAGATATGCAAATGGGCAATAAGTACATGATTAGTCATCGGGAAAATGCAAATTTAAAACCACAATGAGCAATCATCACACACCCGTTAGAGTGACTACACTTTAAAAAAAAAAGAACAAATTTCGGCAAGGATGTGGAGCAACCGAAACTCTCATACGTTGCAGGTGGAAATGCAAAATGAGAAAGCCATTTGGGAAAACAGATTGGCAACTTCTTATAAAGGTAAACATTTACCTACTCTATGACCCAGCAATTCTACCCCTAACTATTTACTCGAGAGAAATAAAATGTGTGTTCCCAAAAATGCTTGTGCAAAAATGTTTATAGGAGCTTTATTCATGCCAGACAAAAACTGAGAACAACTAAAATCTCTATCAACAGGAGAATGAATAAACAAATTGTGGTTTCCCCATACAATGGGAAGCGAGTCAGCAATGCAAGGGAATGCACAACAGACTCAGATGACCTTCAAAATACACCAGGCTGGGTGAAAGGAGCCAGCCACAGAGAAGCATATGTTGTACAATTTCATGTGAATGAAGTTCTTCAACAGGTGAAACTAATCTATGGTGGACAAAAATCAGAACAGTGCTTGGTTGCAGCAGGGGGAGATTGGGCAGGGCAGGAGGAGGTTTCCGGAGGACTGGCAGTGGCCTGTACTTTGACATGGTGTGGGTTACCTAAGGGGTGTGCATTTGTCAAAACTTGTCCAATTCTAACACATGAGATTGTTGTACTGTGTTCAAATTATACACCCCCCCATAAAAGGTCTACTAATGGCATAATGGCATTTCTGAGAAAATGGAAATTAAAACCACAATGAGATACACCCACTAGACACACCTACAGCTAAAATTAAAAAGTTTGACAATGCCAAAGACTGGCAAAGATATGGAGCATCTGGAAGTCTAATAGATTGCTGGCGAAATGTAAAGTGTTACTTTGGAAAACAGTCTGGCAGTTTCTTATAAGGTAAACATACACCCACCCTATCACCCAGCAATTCCACCTCTAGGTATTTATTCAAGATAAATGAAAACATGTATCTATGCTACACAGCTTTATTTATATTTGACAAAATCCTAAATATCTATCAATTGGGGAATGAATAATTAAATTTTGGTATACAAAATACATTGGAATAATAATCAGCTGCAAAAAAGAATGAATGCTGTGTATGCAACAACAGGGATGAATCTTAAAAGCATTATTCAAAGTGAAAGAAGCCAATCCAAAAGGCCATCTCCTGTATGATGCCATGTCTCAGACAGGCAGATCTACAGGGACAGAAAACAGATCGTTGGTGCCAGGGGCTGTGGTTGAGGGAGGGGTTGACTATGGAAGAGCATGGGGAACTTTCTGGAGTGACGGAAATGTTCTATATTCTGATTGTGTTCTACATGCAGTTGGATATGTTTGTCAAAACTCAATTACTTTAAAAGAACGAATTTTAATGTATTTAAATTATACCTCAATAAAAAGATAAATATTTCAAATGTCCAACATTAGTTTCTCTTTCTGAAGTGGCAACTATGTACCAACACTGCTTAGAATACACAACTATGGAAGGCTGAGGTATGAGGAGGAAGAAGTGACAAGGCTTAACGCCATAAAATAAAATCCTCTGGCCCCAGCCCTGGGCCAGAGAGACCACAAACTAATGCTATCTTCCACTCAATTCTACATTTCTGGAAAATTTATGTCAATCACTATGCCAGGGATGTGTGGGTTACAAAAAAAAAAAAAGAAGAAGAAGAAAATGGCATGGCCATTTTCATCTAGGCATTTGCAGGTTTATGAAGCTGACAAGCTTATCACTCTCATAGTGAGAAATGTATCATGAAGTCACACTGTGTATCTGTTCTCATGCCTTAACTGGTGCCAGGGAGTTCTGTTATACGGAAATAATGCATCATCTTTCAAAGAACAATTTGGGCCTCATTTCTTATCTATAAAATAAGAATGAAAAAATAGATTTCTATGGTGATGAAATAAAATAAAGCCTGAGATGAAAATTTGTAAATTAAAAGCTATTTTCAGATATTAATTATTGTTACCAATAGCCCAATTGTCACTGTTCTCCTACAGACCAATGCTTACTTTTTCCTTTCAGCTATTGCTCATTTTATTTTTCTTTTCTGGAATGCCTTCCTAATTTCCCATCAATTCTGTTGATGATCTCTCCCGTCCTTTCAATTTCTTTTTTCAGTTATATTCTTCCTCTAACTCCCCAACTTACATGCTAATAAAATACTTAGAAATACAGTCCCTTGGTATCTATGGGAGATTGAGGGCCCTTCCCAGCACCCCCAAGGACACCAAAATCCATGAACACTCCGGTCCCTTATATATTTTCATATAATCTATGCACATCCTCCTGTATTCTTTAAATTGTCTCTAGATTACTGATAATACCTAATACAATGTAAATAGTTGTTATACTGTATTTTTTATATGTATTATTTTTAATTTCTTTCTTTTTTTTTTAAATATTTTCAATCTGTGGTTAGTTGAATCCATGGATGTGGAACCCAAGGATATGGAGGGCTGACTATACTAGGTAAGAGATTCTACTGGTGATGTTAGATTCTTTTATAATAGCTTTTCATTATACTGGTTACAGTTTTACATGCATGGAAATTTGTGTATGTTAGTACGTGTGTGGTGGATGGTGGGATGTGTTGGGCTCATATAAGTATTTTTATATCATTTACTTTTGGAAGTCTCTTCCAGCTAGGAAATTCTGTATCTCTAGATCTCCCTGGATTCTTTTAAAAAATATTCTCATGTGTGCTTTTTGCTCACAAATCCAAAGGTACAACTTATAACAGTGCCATCCAATGTAAATATTATGCAACTACAAATGCAAGGCACATGTGAAATTTTAAAATTTTTAGCCAAATATTTCTGGTATACAAAAAATATTATAATTTCAACATATAATGAATATAAAATTATTCATGCGGCATTTTACTTTTTTTTCTTTTTTTGGTACTAGCTCTTTGAAACTCTTGCATTCAGAGCTCCAAAGCAAGTACTCCAAACTCACAAGAGACCCATGGCTACCATATTGGACAGTGTAGATTTGGACTTTTGTAGTTTTCTACATAGGTCCACAGTGACTGAGCCCTAATAATTTGCTGTGTATCATCTCATACACAGCAAACACAGACACACAAAAGACAACGATAACATGGTGAAAAGTTGTATTCAAATACAGACTTAGAAAATAGACATGATAAAACAACAGAGTGTTCCTGGGCCAACTCATAAGGATTTGTAACTAAAAGCTCTCATGAAGTCCTATAAATTGTTCACATCATGTTGGTTAAAAAGTTTGTTCAAAGATGGAGAAACTATTTGTTGAACGTTAAGAAAAATTCTATTCTTGCTTATAGAAAAAGAGGACTTCACTTTACCTTGGAGAGAGGAAATATATGACTTATGGTGGACAAGGTCATCCAGTTGGTCACTGGAAAAAATTCACTACCCATCTGAAATCAGGGAAATCAGGGTTTGCTTATATTTTTCCCTGAGCAGCTGTGGGTGTGGAGATTTAATGGATCACCTAGAATTTTCCTGCTACAGCTAGTGATTCATAGGGACAGCTTATGACTTAATTAGAGTTCTCCCAGCCTTCTTGCAAATAATGACTGTGTTTAATGAGATGTTCATTGTAATTACTGAATCCTTTTTTATAGCAAAATGTTTTTGCTTTGTTATGTTTACATTTCAAATATTTTTCCTCCTGTGAAAGATTTATGTATACAGACTAGAGCTCTGTACTGTCAACTACATAATTACTTCCCCCACCAACCCTATTTTTTAACTCCTTCCTAGTCATGCTTCTGACACCAGAATGTACATTAATTACGCAGAGTAATGGTGGGATATATTCTAAGAGTATGGGATTGCTCTTGGGTAAATTTTCTTCATGTCATGAAAAAAATATCCCTGTCCTTGTGGAGGTAATGTAATCAATAAAATTTAAAAATTTCCAGGGTTTAGATAGGGAGTGAGGGTGGGAGATGGAGTGGGGGTGGAGGGAGGGATGAACTGATGGAGCAAAGAGGATTTTTAGGGCCTTGGAAATACTCTGTGTGACACTATAAAGGATTCATATCACTATACATTTGTCCAAACCCGTAGAACGTACAACAGCAAGAGTAAGCCTTAATGTAAGCTATGGACTCTTGGTGACTGGGATGTGTTAATGCAGGTTAACAATTGTAACAAATATACCCCTCTGGAGGGGGATGTTGATAATGGGAGATTATATATGCGTGGGGGCAAGTGCTATATGGGAAGTCTCTGTACTTTCCTCTCAATCTTGCTGTAAACCTAAAACTGCTGTAAAAAAAAAAAAATAAGGTCTTTCAAAGTAAAAAAAAAAAATACTGTTAGTGAATATTTAGGTATATTCATAGGTGTTACCAATGTTTCTAAAGTACTGACTGTAATCTTGGCTTGTAGAAGAGTGGGACCTGTGGATCCCAAGATTGTCCCAACACCGTGTAAGCACAAGGTATTGGTAGATGAGAAGTTGGAGCCGCCCTTCGATGTTGTAGTGGATACTCTCTGGGATTCATACTCTTTGGGCTTCACACTCTCCCTGGTGAACTTATCTGTATTCACAAGTGACTATATATTGGTAACATCTATATCTCTAGGTCAGACATCATTTCTAAATGTCAAACTCATATTTCTAGTGTCCTTATTGAACATCCTCATCTCTTCCCACAGACACCTCAAAAGCAATACACTTGTCAAGGTTTTGGGTCATGAGCAACAGAAACTTGCTCTTGGGTTATGTAAGCTGTAGAGGACTCTATTACAGGAAAAACTGGTAGCTTGTGCAATTGCTAAGAGTGCTGGAAAACTAGATTTGGGCTATTCAGCCTACAGCCATTGCCCAGATCACACCTGCCTGTTTGCTGAAGACCCCAATGCTGTGGCTGCTGACCTTGAGTTGCTGTACCTTGCACTTCTGTCTCCACCAGCCCTGGGCTCTGGACCCCACCCTATCCTCAGGCCCCTTTTGCCCAGATACTTCATCTTCCTACAACAACTCCAGAAAGCAGTCAAAAAAATCTATACAGGTGAAATTACAAAGTAAAATGAATACATAAAAATAACATATTATGAACTATCATAAACAGAGAAGAATGTATAAATATGTATGCATCATTAAAGAATGATCATAGAGCCCCATGTACCCATGTAGGAAAGACACATGATGACCCCACGCCCCTGAGATCCCTTCTGTTTCTCTCCACGCTCTCATCCCCCTCTGTCTATCCGGAGAAAATGACCATGCTGATATTCACTTTATCCTTCTCTTCCTTTTCTTTCTCACTAGACCCACCTATACAAGTATTTCCAAAACAGAATATTATTTCATGTTGCCTGGTTTTGAACGTTATGTAGGTGAAAACAAATTGGATACTTGCACTCCCTTCTTTCAGATTTACATTTTTAAGTTTCCTCCATGTTGATCGAGATAGTTGTATTGTGTTGTGTTCATTTTTCCTTTGCTATAGTACTCTAATGTGTGAACATACTAAAATCTTATCCTTTCCACTACTGATAGACATTTGGATTGCTTCACATTAGACTGAGTGCCTTTTCAAATGTTTAAGGACCATTTTCCATTTCATTCGCTTTGACTTGTCTTTTCAATTTTTTGCCCACTTTTTCCCTATGAAAGAAATTAATATCTTTTTCATATTGAGTCTTTCTATCTGAAATCATGATATATCTCTTCATTAAGATATTCTTTAAAATATTTCAAAAGTGTTTATTTCATTAGTTTTATAATTTTCTCTAAAAAAAATCTTGCATATATTTTCTAAAAATAATTATTAGGTGCTTTATATGCCTTATTAAATTTTAAATGTAATTTAAAATTACATTGTCTAACTGCTTTTTCTAGGTGTATAGAAATGCAGTTGATTTGTATATCTAATTTTTAGTCAATACATTAATACTCTCTTATTATTAATAATTAGAGCAATTTGGAAGTTCCAGTCTTGAGCATGGCAGAGTAGCTTGTATTGGACTAACTCTCTTCTGATAACAACTATGGAAGCTAGATAAAATATAAACAAATACTTGACCGAAGGCGCTGCAGAGTAGCCAAAGCAAGCAGAAGCTGGAAGGGGAGTGATCCTTGAAAGATAAGCTCTGTATTTCTCTGGGGTGCCAGAGAAAAGAGCCCAGGTAGAAAGACACAATTTTACTGGCTGAAGGAAAGAGAGGTCAGAATTTAGGGCTAATAGAAGAGCTGGAAATAAGGTAACCCCATGGAAGAGAGAGCCACACAGAGGGAACCCTAAAATCTCTCCAACATTTCTTCTTCAATTGTTGACTGACTTCTAAATCCTCCATGTGCATGGAGGGTCTCCAGGAATCCTACACAAAGAAGCAGAAAGCTGTAGCCAGGAGGCCAAATGGGCAGCAGAGGTTTCCTGGCGCCAGGGGGACAGAGTTTGCAGTACAGCAAGTACCAGCCTTCATCACTTGCTCTCCTCTGACCTTACCAAGTCATTCCAGAGCTTTTATGAGTTGGGAAGAATAGATAGGTGGGCAATTGGGGTCAATTTAACTGGTTTAGTTTTGTTATCCCATCAGCTATACTATGGCAGTTAAAAACACGTTTGGACTCAAGCGAAATCTCATTAACCACATTTCCACAATGACACCCTGGGAAAAGCCTAGAGGATTAAAAAAAAAAAAAAAAAAAAAAACGCTCATTAAAATTTGAGTCAAAGTAAGAAATGTAAATATTCCTGCTGTGAAAAATATTTGCATGATTCATTATGCCAGGACTTTATATAAGTATGTTCTTGCCATTTATCCCAGTATGTGCTTGCAGTGAACTTATACATAATCCAAAACTTCACATCTCTCTTGTTTTAACTTGAAGCATCAAATCAAACAAAAATAGCAAAATAGGGAAGACATTTCAAACTTCTTCCTCTTATACAGTTTTACCTATAACATCTATTCTCAGTAGATGAGATTGGGTGTCGGATGGGGTGGTGTAAAATGATGAATATTCAGAAGACTAAGACCCAGATTTACGGGGTAATGGCTAGACATCAAACAGCAGGATAAAGACAGAGCTTGGGGTTTCCCTGATTTGTAAGATTATAGCCTGTAGATCTTTAAGTAGTCCAATGGGTAAAGATTTTGGCTACAGTTTTGTAAAGAATTTGAAAATTTTTTGATAAACTTTAAGATAGCATCGAAAAAATCATTCTGCCTTTTTCTCTGATCATTCAGACAAGAAGTTCTCAACAATGTTCTTTGTTCTAAGCTTTGTGCTGTCCTAGCTTGAACCTTATACACAGACCCTGACTGAGTCTCCACTGTAGGCCTGTCCTGCTGGGTCCCCTAACTCATGTCATTCTGGGCATACTTCCTGAACAGTCCGCTTCTGAGCAGCCAGAAGAAGAGGGTTGTACTTTTGAAACAACAGCATCCAATTCAGAAAACAGGGTTGACGTTTACTGAATGTATGGGATTCTTCTTTATAATTTGAACAAAGAGGAGGAGGAAAATTATAGGGCCACCAAAGTACAGGGCAGGAGAGTTCCCTTCTGTCCTTGTTCTGCTTCTGCTCAAACAATCCAGCAAAACGATGCCTGCTAACACCACTCCAAAAAGTGACGGGCATGCATTCCAGCTGCTGGCCACACAATCAGTCCTTTCTGTCCAGAAAAAGGCCTGGGATTCATGCTGGCTTTTGCGTAGTGCATTGAGCGTCATGCTGGCCCACTCCCCAGGCCCTTGCACCCACACAGAGAAAGAGAAACATGGCAAGACTGGCTGTGCTCGCTGACTGTTAGAAAGGCATTAAGGCCCCAGGCTTCCAGGCTGTTTGGCCGTGTTCAATCTCAATTTTGGTGACATTTTGCACATCTGTAATATTTTTATAAACTACAATGATCCGAAAATAAATAAGAGGAGTATGAATTATCTGAAAGAGAAGGAGGCAATGTGATGATTATAGTGAAAAGAGACCATGTCGAATATTTTAAGTGTTTAGCCAAAACTAAGTCAAAACAGTTTCGGAAGCTGGTTGATCTTTCTCTTTTTTCACATCCCTCCTCTTCGATTTTCTTATCAACCATTAAAAAAAAAAGTATTCATTGCTCAAACCATGAATATCATAATACATTAGAGAGTTAGATCAGCTTAAAAAACAGGACTATTTTACCAAAAAAAATAACATAAAAATTCAAGTATGTTTACTAAATGGAACATCGTACTTGGAAAAAACTCTCAAATACATTAGTGGCCCTTTGGTCAATTTTTCATTTTAGTTCTTATATTTTCAATCAACCTTTTGTATTTACTGCATTAACAAAAGGTTAATGCAGGTGACGAGAACTGGCATAATTTGCAGACTCTAGTGCAAAACGAAAATGCAAGGCCCTTTGTTTAGAAAGTATTAAGGATTTCAAGATGGCAGCAGCAGAACATCAAACCAAGCATAAGCCCTTCCGGGTGTGGGACCTTGAGCAAATGCACATGTCGTATGCCCACGAACCGGCCCTGAATGTGACTTTCAGGAATCTGAAACGTTCTGTCACCCAGCTTTACAAAGCAAGTAAATTTCACATCCACAGAAAGCAAAATAACACAGTGACTATAAGGAATAGCAGCAAGTTGTATGTTGTGTTACTCATGCAGGATGGATAGGACGGGCCAGTCTCTGATCTTAGGTATACACAGACCTCTCCAGAGACCCTGGTATATCCCATGAAGGACGGAGAAATTAAGAAATACATTAAAGTTGTGTTTATGCTGTGATGAAAAGTAATACCATGTTCCTACACATGTCAAAGTTACTTTACACCATAGTATTTATTGTAATGTTATGAAATAGTGATTATCACACTATTAGAAGATAGTGAGATGGCTGGAAAGAAAATTTATTGAGATCCTTTTGGATGAAAGTTGGTTAGAAATGTTATCAGAATGTCCATTTGGAAATGGAGAAATTATGGACCAAGGTAACCTGTTGTCTCTAAGTCTTTCTGGGTTTTCAAGGACTTATGGTGGCTTGGAAGGTGATAAAATTTGCAAGGGCAAGTTCATAAGCAAGGTGGGCTGTGTGTTGGAGAGAGAATCTCTGAGTGATTCCCACTTTCAGTATGTATAATCAGGCTCAGCTGCCAACCAGGGCACAGCTGTTACCAGGCTAATAAATGGTGCTCTGGGGTCTTAGGGGATTTTTTTTCCAATTCCAGGTGGAGATACTTACTTATTCTGACTCACCACAAGGTCAGGTGCTCTCCCCACTTTGCGATAATTTAGTTTTTGGCAAAGCAAATATTCTGGCCTTAAAAGCCTTGAAAAAGTCCAGTTTAAACACACGAATTCTTGCCCATTCCCTGTGGTATTTGAATATAAATAAGACATTTGGTGTGATGTGAACGAACTTTGAAAAGAGGACAATTTAAACCCAAACTGCCTCTTACATAGCTGGTAATATTTTTGAGGAAAAGTGTTTTATTCAATTAATAAGGGAATAATAAAATTACTTTAAATTTATATTACATTTTGCTTTGGAAATACTTAAAGTGCTTTCTTACATGTTTCTCATAAATTTCACCTTTAATGTTTGTAGAATGGTCCTTCTAGGGCATCACATACAGAACACCAGTTTTCATTTCTGTACATACTCATGAAAACTGCAATTTCACTCAAAAGTTTTCTATGAACTCCTCTAAAAATATAAGACTGTGTACATAAAATACCAAACTCACTTATAATTGCTTTAAAAAGAAATTTAATGTTTTGATGGTATTTTAATTCAAATATGTCCTATTAATAAAAATTACAGTCCAATTTGTCCATGGACCTCTTTGGGCCTAGACTTGAAGGCAGTCCTTTCGGTTCAGGTTGGACTACACAGACTACAGAGGAATACTATAATGGATGTTCTGAAATCTAGATATCCCCTCTGGTTGACATCACTCCTAAAAAAAATCTAAGAGCTTTCCAAATATTGGGGGTACCTTTGTGTGCCCCTTATACTAGCTAAGATACGATGTTGTATTTCATTTTCACACACTCATGAGGTAGCATGCTGTGGTAAAGACAGTGCAGGTGGTAGAAACACACAGACCTGGGTTAGAATTCAAGTCTTTACCAGCTGCGTGATCTTTGGCAATTCACAACCTCCCTAAAACTCGGTTTCTTCATCAGTAAAATGTCACTGATACATCTTTTGCTCAATGTGGCTTTTGCAAAGATGAAATAGATGTGAGCTGTCAACACTACTGTTGTAAACAGGTGCAAACAAAATCTGAATTCCCTCCCTTACCTTTTTCTTTGACTCTACTCAGAGCCTAGAATAATTAGGCATGATTAAATGCTTTTTGAATGAAAAAATAAATTATTATCTAGATAGCATAGTGGTAAGGAATACAGAATTTTGAAGCCAGATTGCCTGGTTTGGAATCTGAATGCTGCTTGCTCAGCTGCATGAGCTTGGGCAAATTACTTAACCTCTCTGATCCTCAGTTTCCTACTCAGTAAGATCAGCAGAATAACAATACCAACCTTACAGGGTTGCTGTGAAGATTGAGGCAGTATGTGCTTGTCACATATTAAGAGCTACATGCCTATTAGCTATTTTTTTTCTTATAGTCATATTACCAGACCTATTTGACTTTATTGTGAAAAGCTGAGTTGAGAACAAAACACAAATTATATTTTCTTGTCATGAGAGTCCTTTAAAATACTCCCAAGGGTTAAGCCATAAGTCCAGGGTATACAATATCAATTACAGGATGGAGGAACAAATCTAGGATCAAAATAAGAATAATTAGGTATGTTTTTGCAATTGTCCATCTGGTGATCATTTATCAACCTTCTGTATTGAAATTAAGTGGAGGCTATGGCAAGAGGAATACTGCTCAGAGAGTGCTCAAGAATCTCAAACATGCTGTGTTTCACATAACTATGTCCTGTTTTACTTGATGCGTAAAAAGGAGATCTTGCTTTGTTTTCCATATTATGTCTATTGCTGACTCAGGGCATAAAGAAGAACAAATTGTGTAATTTGAGCTGAGAGCAATCATTTTTGCAGTTGTTCTTTAAAAAATGAAAAAAAAAAAAAAGAAAAAAACCTCACATAATGAGCCAAAACTTGCCTAGAGATCTGTGTGCTCTGCTCCCATTGACGTCACTTGGAAGTTGTGTGGGCAGAAATTGGCTGACTTCCTCCAGCATGTCTTTTGAAAGCTGAACATATTGAAAAAAAAATGCACTCTTTTAATCCTGAACTACAGTAGGGAGAGGAGCATCATAAACAATTTTCCTGTTTATGCCCAAACGAACACCTATAAGAGCTCCGAGAGACACATTTGCAGAGTAAACTTTATCTTAGTGTCCAGGAAGGGGAAGGGTGTCCTTTCCATCTGAAAAGGGAATTTCAGGGTGTTATAGCCAAAGTGTCTTTAGAGATCATCTTGTTCAATCAGATATGGAAACCAAAACTCAGAGACAGTCAGAAACACTCCTCAGGTTGGACAGGGCCCGAGGCTGGATTAGAACCCAGGCATTCTTCTTTCTAGCTCCTCGCTCAGTTCAGGACAGTAGGATGTGTAATAATCACTGTGTCTCCACACTTCCTCTCATTATATAAATCCTAGCACTGAAGTGGCTGTCCATAAAAACTAGGCAGTTTGTGTGCTGTAGAAGTTACCAGTTGCTGTAAATACAATGAACTGAGCATAGTTGGTTGGAAGTGAATAGATTATGGACACAATGGAGGCTCATGAAGTGCTGCTGGGTACAGCTGCTCCCTGGGTGTGGTCCTGGCACACCTGGACCTCTCTTACTGGGGACAGGAAGAAGAGAGTGTCCCAACTCCACCTCAGCCTCCCACCCTTCTCAGGTTTATTCTTGCAAAGATACAGTCTCTATTCATTCATTCATTCATTAAAAAATATTTACTGAACATCTACTATGAGCCAGGCTGGGACCTTCCACCTATTGAAAACATTTTCAAATTCAACTTTAAAGAACCACTTAATAAAGATGTACAATTACTATTTCTCCCACCAAATAAAAGATCCCATATATACTATGGTGCATTCAGCAATCATTCAGCTCACATACATAGCAGAATATATAGATTTATTATGTTCCAGAGTATGGATTATTACCTATTATTTAACTAGCTGTGCACCTTTAAATCCATAGGAGAAGCCTGTGTGTGAATGTAGTTTTTCCGTTTCTGCTTTGCTTCTTTCTGCTTCTCCCTAAAGAAAAGCTTTCTTCAGAGGCAGAAGGTCACCCCCTCCATGGCCAGCCAACTTGAAAACCCTAGCAGTGGTTGCTCCTTTAATTTATTTGGTAGCTGTGTGTGATGGTTGTATTTCTAGCAGTCCTATAAGTGCCGATACAAGGGGTGGCATTCCAAAATCTTTGGGCAAAAAGCTTGGTGAGGCTTTTAGAAGGGCCAGTAATGTTTAGATTCATGGGACAAAGAACCAGATATTGAGAATAAAAGACATTGCATTAACCTAGCATAACTACTCCAGTTTAATGCTACCGAGATTCTGGACAAGGGGCTAGAAGAATCTGCCACTATCAACACAGAAATAACTATAAGAAGGTCCAAGGTCAATCAAATATCCTATTAATTGGAAATATTAAGTATGGCAGGCTATCCTATACATGAGGATTTTTAAAAAATCACAGAATAAGGAAAAATAAGGAAATCACCTCAAAGATACATACATAGGAAAAATAATTATTGTTATAGCTAAAAGAAGATATTTAAGAATTTGGCACCTGAAGCAAGTGGACATGCCTCCTATAACATATGTGAAGAGACAAAAAAGGCCAAAGAAAACAAATCAGGATGAAAACAAAGGACAACAAGCTGAATTAAAAAGAATTAGGTAGCACTGAAAGGAAACTGAAAGTGCAATAGAAATGTCTGAATTCTCATTGGAAAGAATGGAGATCAGAATTAATACTACAGAGAACTGAATCAAAGATATGGTAAAAACATTGGAAACTCTTAAAGAATAGAGCTAAAAAGAACATAGAGATTTGAGAGCAAAGATGGCAAATACGATACATTTGAAGGACAATATATTAAAACTCAACATATGGTTTACTGATGTTCCTAAAGAAATATTTAAGGAGCAATGATCAAGACATAGCTAAAGAACTTTAGAGGAGGAGCCAAGATGGCGGACAAGAAAAGCCGCCAGTGAGAGTGTCTCTGCAAAAAAGACAAATTTTAGAAGAAAGAGAAAAAAATAAACTAGCAGAGAAACATAGATCGGGTGAGAGTCAGAAGGAAGGGTGCCTGAAACTACAGAAGACTCCACGGGAAGACATTGCGGAGGAGAACTGGAAGGACAAAGGTCCAAGAGGCTTGGAAACCAGCGACAAGGGTAGGTAGAGCAGTTAACTTCCTCCTCCCTTGCATCTTGGACTGCTGGTGGGCTCCTGAGCGGTTGGAGAGACCTGCCGACACCAGCCCAGAGACAGCTGCCGCCAGTGAGCAGTGGCCTCTTGTGGACATGGCGCCAGGTTCCCAGCCCCCTTGGGGCACCTCCCCGGGCGCAGACCAGAGCCCATCGGTAGACACCATATTGCTCCATTCTCTCCTTCCCCCTCCCTACCTGAGGGTGCCCAGAGAGACAGTTTAACCGTCACACAGAGGCATCTCCAAGGAACTAGACTTTTCCTTTTGGGGCCATACAGCAGACTAAGGGGTACTCAGACTGCAAGCTCCCTACCTGCCAGCCCTCCCAGGTGCTGCTTGCCTGGGAACTCCAGGAGAGCGGGGCAAATCCCAAGGTGGAGTGAAATGAATCCAGCTTGGGCACCCTGTAGGTGATTCAAGACCAGCACCCCTCCCCCTGGCAGGGTCAGGGATTGATCTCCAGGGCCCAGGGGGCAGGCCTGCAGACCAGACCCTGTACACCCAGGTCATGATTGCACTGCCCTAGGGCACAGAGGAGAGATCTGTGAAAGAGCCTACTGAGGAGTGGGTGCCTTCAGGAGCAGATCAGCTTGGCTGAGTGGCAGCCCTCCTCCCAAAAGAGGGCTGTGCACCCAGCTCAGGCTGCGATCCTGGTTAGGGAACCTCCCGGCCCATGTCACAGCCAGGGGAGATCCATCGGCCTGAGGTCCCGCTTGCTGGCAGAGGCCTGGGAGAGGCCACGGAGAGGGGGAGAGTAGAGGGGAGCATGACCTGCTCCAGAGTGTGGGTCTCAGACAGCCCCAGCCCCCAAGCCCAGACTTTCAGCTGAGCCATTTCAGCCCCTCCCGGGAGCTTTGCACAGAAATGAAGAGCAGAGCTTTGACCCCTGCTAAGAGCAATTGTGGAGCCTGAGGGCAGGCTTACCCAACCCAGCCCCACCCAGTCTCACTCCCGGTCCTGCCCCCACTGAGGTGGAGAACAAGGACACACCTGGAAATCCCAGGGCCCCACCCATCACCCGAGGCACAAGAGGGCCTCTCTAGAGGAACAAGAGCTGGCTACGGGACCCAAAAACAGCACGCTCCTCCCTGCAAGTGCCACTGACTGACAGGTAGGTCATCCTGCACATGCTTTTATTGCATATACTGCATCTACTGATTCATAATAAAGGGTGTGGTCGAATCTCACCCACAAACACCACCTACCCTCTCAGAGACTAAACAGGGCGTGTCATAATCCAAACGAAAACCTAAACGCAGGAAGGAACAAGTGATCCAGATGGGAAGGAACCAGCGAAAGAACTCTGGAAGTATAAAGACTCAAACGGAAAGCACACCCCCAAGGAGGAACAACACCTCCCCAGCAATGGACATTAACCAAACTCAGAACACTAAAATGACAATAGAAGAATTTCAAACATGGATTGTAAGAAAACTGAATGATATGCAAGAAACAATGGATAACCAACACAAAGAAACCACACACACACACAAAAAAAATCCAGGACTTGGAAGAAAAATTCACTAAAGAAATTGAAATATTAAAGAAAAATCAAACTGATCTCTTGGAAAAGAAGGACTTATTCAGGGAACTACAAAACACCATGGAAAGCCTCAAGAACAGGGTAGATCAAACAGAAGAAATAATCTCAGAGATTGAAGACAACTCCTTCCAATTAAATAAGTCAGTCACAGAGATCAAGCAGAAAATTAAGAGAAAAGCAATAAGCCCACAAGAAATGTGGGATTATGTGAAAAAACCGAACCTGAGGGTGATAGGGGTTCTAGAAGGTGAAGAAGAAAACACTCAAGGGCTGGATAAGCTATTTGAAGAATTAATAGAAGAGAATTTCCCAGGCCTTGCTAAAAATCTACATATACAGGTACAAGAAGCTCAACGGAACCCAGGGAGATTCAATGCAAATAGGAAGACACCATGTCACGCAGTCATCAGATTGACCAAAGTAGCCACTAAAGAGGCCCTTCTATGAACTGTAAGGTGAAAGAAACAAGTAATATACAAAGAAAGCCCATCAGAATAACTCCAGATTTCTCAACTGAAACCCTACAAGCAAGAAGAGACTGGGGCCCCATTCTCACTCTTCTGAAACAGAATAATGCCCAGCCTAGAATCTTGTATCCTGCTAAACTAAGTTTCATATATGAAGGAGAAATAAAGACATTCTCAGATAAGCAAAGACTAAGGGAATTCACCAAGACAAGACTAGCTCTCCAAGAAGTACTCAAAACAGAATTACACAAGTATCAGCATAATAAACACTCTCGAATGTGAAACCACTCAAAAGTTAAAGATCAAAGGCTAGATTCCACAATGGCTCAAGAGAGAAAACAAAGCAACAAAATGCAACCCAACAGAATGAACAGTAATTTGCCCCACTTATCGGTTCTCTCAATAAATGCAAATGGTTTGAACTCCCCTCTCAACAGACATAGGCTGGCCGAATGGATAAAAAAAAAAAACAAAAAAACAAGCCAAGCATCTACTGTCTCCAGGAAATGCATCTAACCCGCAAGGGTGCATTTAGACTCAAAGTAAAGGGGTGGAAATCAACATTTCAAGCAAATGGAAGCCAAAAGAAGGCTGGTGTGGCAGTTTTGATCTCAGGTAACTTGGTTTTTAAATCAATAAAAGTAATAAAAGACAAAGAGGGTCACTATATAATGGTGAAGGGTACAGTTCAACAAGAAGACATACCAATTCTAAATATGTATGCACCCAACTTAGGTGCACCCTGATTCATAAAGCAAACTCCACTTGATCCAAACAAATTGATAGACAGCAACACCATAATAGTCAGAGACTTCAACACCCCACTGACAGCACAGCACAGATCCTCCAAACAGAAAACTAACAAAGAAATAATGGACTTAAACAGAACTCTAGAAACAATGGGTCTGACTGACATTTACAGGACATTCTACCCCAAAACCACTGAATACACGTTCTTCCCATCAGCTCATGGGACATTCCCTAAGATTGACCATATTCTAGGACACAAAGCATGTCTCAAAAAATTTACAAAAATAGAAATCATACCATGCATCTTCTCAGATCACAGTGGAATAAAAATAGATATCAACCCCAACAGAAACTCTCATCTCTACACAAAGTCAGGAAAATTAAACAACTTTCTGCTGAATGATTCCTTCATAAACGAGGAAGTAAAGATGGAAATCAAAAGATTCTTTGAACTAAATGACAAAGGTGACACAAGTTATCAAAATCTGTGGGACACAGCCAAAGCAGTCCTGAGAGGAAAGTTTATTTCCATAAATGCCTATATCCAAAAGTCAAAAGGATCACAAATAGACAACCTAAGGAATTGACTCGAAGAACTGGAAAAAGAAGAACAGGCCAACTCCAAACCCAGTAGAAGAAGGGAAATTAATAAGATCAAATCAGAACCTAATGAAATTGACAACAGGGAAACTATACAGAAGATTAATAAAACAAAAAGTTTGTTCTTTGAAAAAATAAACAAAATTGACACACCTTTGGCTAAACTAACGAAAAACAGAAAAGAGAAACCCCTAATAAGCTCCATCAGGAACAAAAAAGGAGAAGTCACAACTGATTCCATGGAGATTCAAGATATAATTTATGAATATTACAAAAACCTTTATGCACAGAAACTTGAAAGTGTGGAGAAAATGGACAAATTTTTAGAAACACACAGCCTCCCTAGGCTCATCCAGGAAGAAATAGAATTCCTGAGCAGACCAATATCAAGGACCGAAATTGAAACAGTAATAAAAAACATTCCAAAGAAGAAAAGTCCTGGACCAGGTGGTTTCACACCCAAATTTTACCACACCTACAAAGAAGAACTGGTGCCTATCCTGCAGAAATTATTCCACAGCATCGAGAACGATGGATTCCTCCCCAACACATTTTATGAAGCCAACATAACCCTGATACCCAAACCAGGAAGGGACGCAACAAAAAAAGAAAACTACAGACCAATATCCCTTATGAATATAGATGCAAAAATTCTCAACAAAATTCTAGCTAACTGAATCCAGGTGCTTATTAAGAAAATAATCCATCATGACCAAGTGGGCTTCATCCCAGAGATGCAGGGATGGTTCAACATACGCAAATCTGTAAATGTAATTTACCACATAAACAGAAGCAAAAACAAAAACCATATGATTCTCTCAATAGACGCAGAAAAAAGCATTTGACAAGATTCAACACCCGTTTATGATAAGAACGCTTAACAAAATAGGCATAGATGGTGCTTACCTAAAAATGATACAAGCCATTTATGACAAACCCACAGCCAACATCATACTGAATGGGGAAAAATCGAAAGCATTCCCACTTAGAACTGGAACCAGACAAGGTTTCCCACTATCTCCACTTCTATTCAACATAGTGCTGGAAGTCCTGGCCACAGCAATCAGGCAAGAGAGTGGAATTAAAGGCATACGAATGGGAACAGAAGAGATCAAACTCTCACTATTTGCTGATGACATGATATTATATCTAGAAAACCCCATGGATTCAACCAAGAGGCTCCTGGAATTGATAAATGAATTCAGTAAA